>BPUM01001002.1:0-282081 GCA_020521455.1 Prunus kanzakura | reverse complement strand
TCACTCAAAACTCACCAAATGACTCCTCCCACCATATTATGATGATGCCCAATTTTTGGGCTCGATCGGAAATCAATAGGGGTAAGAAATTGTACAATTCAGGTTCAAAGGCAGTTCGTTCCTTATAGGAGTGGTTGGTGTACTCCGTATTTCTAAAGATTGGATTTCACTCAAAACTCACCAAATGACTCCTCCCAAAATATTATGATGATGCCCAATTTTTTAGATGATGTGTGCGTGTTTGTGTGTTTCAGATGCACAAACGAGGTGAGACTGAGAGTTGATGTGCCTTCAAAGAGGTGAGACAGAGCCAAGGGCAAGAAAAAGTTGAAACCCTAATTGAAAAATGAAGACGAAATAAGAAAAGAAAAACCCTTATTTATAAACAAATCTTATATACCACGTCGGTTATTTTAAATTATCGACGTTTATATGAAAATATAAACGTCATTTAAACCTAAAAGAAGTTCGTATAGATAAATTAACGACGATGCTATATGAAAACGATGTTGTCATATTTTGGAAAAATAATTTATTGTGTAATTAAAAACTTAACACGTCGGTATGAGTATTTAAAACGACGTGGTATATATTTTTCACGTCGTTATTATTGAGTATAAGGTCGTTGGGTAAATTGGAAATGACGTGATTCATCTTTTTGAAGAAAAATGCGTCGTGTAATTAGACATAAAAACGGCAGTTAATTAAAACCTTGCGTCGTGTAAAGTAATATTATAGGGCGATGTTAACCTATAGCGCCGTATAATGTTTCATACTAGGGCGCTTTCTATTAATAGCGTCGTTTTATGAAACGGATTGTTATTATTTTAAACTTTTCGCCTTCTTGACCCATACTTGCACGGTTCGTCAGTCACCCTAGCGTCGTGTGAAAGTGTTCTTCGTTGTTTTTTAAAATGATATTCTTTTTTTGTATTTGATTTTTAAGGATATATTCATCGCATGTTTGATTTCTCTGAACAATGGTTTTTGTTTTGAAAATCTTTTTAATTATTTTTCTGTTGAAAATATTTTACGTTTTTCCAAATTTGTTTTTGTGGTATAGACGACGGTATATTAATATTTACGTCGTTTTATTTTCAATACCACGGCGAATGTTTATTATTAACATCGTTGTAATATTTAATACTCTGTTTTTTGTGATTATATAATAAGACGTCGGTTATTTATTATTTACGTCGTTGTAATACTTTATCACGTCGGTGGTTAATTACCGTCGTGAAAATTTATTATTACGTCGACTGTTTTGTTATTACGTCGTTTGAAATATTATAATACGTCGTAATTTATAAATAATCGTCGTGTTTTTTTCTTTATTTCACTGATATATTTTCACTTGCAGGTTTGATTTGTCTGTAACCATGGTTTCTCAATCCCAAAGTAAGGAGTCTGGCTTGAAAAAAAATAAATCTAAGTAGCTTAGAGTTGTAAATCCTCAAGCAAAGTCCTCGAAGAAGATGAAGTTTGTTTCATCTTCTGAGACAAAACCAGGCAGCACGGCAACATTCTCTAAGGAGGCAAAGTCAGGTAGGGGTATAAGCACAATGCCCCATGTTGTGAAGAGAAAATTTCAGAAAATCAAGCCTGTTATTGAGTACAATGACATGGGGAAACCATTTGGCCTTGCACATAGTGAAATGCAGTCCTACATTGGTGTGTTGGCACGCACCAGAGTCCCACTTGTGGACAAGAAATGGGCTCAAATATCCAAGGATATAGAAGAGCAGATTTGGGAAGCCGTTGACATGGCTTTTGTGGTTGGTCAAGGGGGCAAGCAAATGGTGCTATCTTCTGCCGCCAAGAAATGGAAGGATTTCAAGTCTACACTAACGAGGGTTCATATCCTTCCATTCATCAAGGAGAAGGAGAAATTAAGGCAACCCCCTGAAACATACAAATTCATAGAGAAAGCTCAATGGGATGCCTTTGTAGCTTCAAGGTTATCTGAAAAATTTGGGGCTGTGCATGAAGAACAATCACAGAGGAGGGAGAAACTTGAGTACAATCATCGATTGTCTCGAAAAGGATATGTTGGTTTTAAGGAGAAATTGAAGGACATCATGCCTGGGGTAGATATTGATCGATCTACCTTATGGAAAAAAGCTAGAGAAGACAAACATGGTAACATCCCGGATCCAAAGGCTGCAGAGAAAGGAAATTTAATTGTAAGCATACTCACTCTGTTTAAAAAATTTTATTACGTCTGCTGTTATATTTTTGCGTCGTATGAAAAATATTACTACGTCGAAATATTTTAAAACACGTCGTTAAAGGTCTGAATATGGAATCACTACTCTGCTTTTTGTAATTATATCATAAGACGTCGTTGGTTTATTATTGACGTCGTGTTAATAAATTAATAACGCCGGTATTTAGGTAGCGTCGTCTGAAATATTATATTACGTCGATTGTTATGTTATTGCGTCGTCTGAAATGTTATATTACGTCGATTTTTTTATAAATAACCGTCGTTTGTTTCCTTATTCTGACTTTTTATTATGTCTTTTTGTTAGGATGATTTGCAAAAGCAAGTCTCTGAAGGCACTCTTTCTCTGTCAGGAACCAATGATGTTTTGACATTGGCTTTGGGTCCCGAGCATCCAGGAAGAGTTAGAGGGGTAGGGGCTGGGATTTCCCCTAAGCAATACTTCAATTTACCTAGACAACAGAAGGTAAGGTTTGCCGATCAATTGAAGGAAAGTGTAAGACTTGTCCTTCAAGAAGAGACTTTGAAAATGGAGGCTAGATCAAGGGAATAGAGTTTAAAGATGGAGGCTAGGACCAAGCAATTGGTAGAAGCTGAAAGGGACAAAGCAAGCTGCTCTGGGGCACTTGATGTTAGAGCCCTACAATTTGAGGAGGATACTGCAAAGAATGGGGAAAAGCAGGAAGAAATGGTAACGTCTTTGAACTTTGAATTCTCTGTTTCTCTGTTTATATTTACCGCCGTGTTAAAGTTATACCACGACGCTTTTTTATTAAACCGTCGTTTGATGTCATTTAGACGTCTGTAATTATTACATACCGTCTTCTGTTAATGTTTACCACGACGGTTTATTTATTTGTTTTTAATTTTTGTACAATGTCATTTATATATTTCTTTATTTTTTAAAACAGAAATCCGGGGAAGTGGAAAAGAGAGTAGAAGGAAAGATACTTGAGATAGTTGAACAGGTAAATTCTCAATACCGTCGTAATAAATGAATTACCACGACGTTTATTATTTAACGTCGTTTAATGAATTTTACACGTCTGTAATTATTACATACCGTCGTTTGTGATTTATTACCACGACGGTTTAATTTAATTTTTTACTTTTTGTACAATGTCATATATATTTCTTTATTTCTTATAACAGAAATCAGGGGATGTAGAAAAGACAGTAGAAAAGATAGAAGAAAAGAAAGATGAAAATGTAAATTCTCATAAATTTGCCTTTTTCATTTGTTTTTCAATTTTCAGACGTCTATATTTTCTTTAAACCGTCGTTTGTTTTAAATTTCCACGGCAGTTTTTATTTAATTGAATGTTTAAATTGTTGTACAAGCTTACATACCGTCGTAGTATATGAAATACCACGACGTTTATTACTTACCGTCGTTTAATTAAATATAGACGTCTGTAATTCTTAAATACCGTCGTTTGTTATTCAGTACCACGACGGTTTAATTTAATTTAATTTATTTTTATGTTTTTTACTTTTTGTACAATTTCTTATATATATTTCTTTATTTCTTATAACAGAAATCTGGGGATGTAGAAAAGATTGAAGAAAAGAAAGATGAAAAGGTAAATTCTCATAACTTTGCCTTTTTCATTTGTTTTTCATTTTTCAGACGTCTATATTTTCTTTAAACCGTCGTTTTTTTTAAATTTCCACAGCATTTTTTATTTAATTCAATGTTTAAATTGTTGTACAAGCTTTCTTATATATATATATCTCTTTATTTATTAAAACAGCAATCCAGTGTTGGAGAAAAGCAAATTGAAAAGGTAAATTCATATTAATTATGAATTTTGCATTTGAATTAGACGTCGGTTTTATTTAAACGACGTAATAAAGTATTCATTACGACGGTATTTTTTTTCTCGTCGTTTAACTTAACTTCAGACGACGGTTTGTTATTTAAACCGTCGTATTTATTTATTTACCACGTCACTTTATGTTGCTTTATTTCTTCAAACAGGATGCTGAAGTACCAAATTATTCAAAGCTGGAGTTGCCATCTTCTTTACAATCCCTTTGTAGTTATGTTGAATCGACACTAAAGCCTCAGGAGAAGGCTATGACCTTTACAATTGAGAAGGAGGTGTTTGGCATAGAACGTAATACCTTCGTCTTGCATGAAGATATTACCCAATTTGCTGGCATGGAGGAAATTGGGGCTACTGTAGTTGCAGTCTATATGAGGTTTGTCCTTATCAAATTTTCATTTGACACTCTCCTTTATGTTGAAAAAAAAAACACTCATGGTTTCAATTCATATATTTAGGTGCCTATTTGATCATTTGAAAGCTGCAAATATGGTGAATATGGTTGGCTTTATAGACCCTGCTCTAGTTAGTGCCGACGCTGGTTCATTAACTGAAAGATCACGTATCGTAGACAGTCGTCTTCAAAAAACAGATGGTGAACAGATTTTCATGATGCCTTACAATCCAGGGTTAGTCTCCAAACAAAAAACAGGATTTTGTTTGTATGATGCTCTGCATATAACACTATTTAACCTTTATATTTATTTTGTGCAGCCGTCATTGGGTCTTGATCATTGTGAGAGCAAAGAAGGAGACCGTTTATTTTCTGGATCCACTGCCTGGAAATCGAGTGGTGGATGAGGACGGGAAAAACATAGTGAACAGTGCTTTAAAAATGTATAATTCACACATAGGCAGAGTAGGCCGTAAAGCACCTCTTTGGAAAACTCTGCCCGGCACTCCAAAGCAACCAAGCAGTGTAGAATGCGGGTATTATGTCATGCGCTTTATGTGGGTTTTTATATTATCAACGACGGTAAATTAAAAATACCGTCGTTGAATTTATATACTACGTCGGTAAATGAAAAACAGCGTCGTCCGTGAGATTAATCTTTGTTTATGGACTGCAGTTTGCCAAGGGAAAGGATCAAGCGCCATTCCCCCAATCTGCCATTGAAGAAGTTAGGAAAGAATGGGCAGAGTTTGTTTGTGTTCATATGGAGTAGAGGAATTTTAGCATACTTAAACATTTTTATAAAATGTACAAATTTTGTTAGAATTAGACAAGTTTTTGTACAAAATTAGTAGAGGAATTGTGCAAATTTTATGTATAATGTACATTCTTTTTTTCCCTATGAATTTCAAATAGGTTTTCATTATTTTTTAATAACGGAAATTGTGTGACCGACGTGTAATCACACTTGCAACGACATAATTATATAGAATACCGTCGTCTTTATATCTATCAAAATTCAAAATATTCATAATAAATTTAAAATATAACCAAAAAAATGCACCGTCAACGTCCCTGTAAATTTGTTGAGGTTTTCATGTTGTAAAAAACCGTAGTTTCTACAAAAAGATGTTGTACACACATAACAACGTCACAGTTTTTTAAAAAGCGACGTCAAATGTTGTTAAAATGACGCTCTTGGTTCTATAGACGACGTTGTTTTCTTGATATTAGACGGCGTGAAGTTAAGAGTTTAGGTCGTGAAAAATTGTTTGTACGTCGTTTTCTGTGTAAAAATGGCCATGGTTTGAACTTTAAACGACGTTTTTGTTTAAAATTAAGTCGTATATTATAATTTAAGACATCGTTAATTTATTAACGCCGACGTGGTTTGTGGGTTTTATTAATAATATTTTATTCTATTTAATTCGAAATATTCATAATAAATTTAAAATAAATCCAAAAAATGCAACGTCAACTCCTATGAAGTCATTGCGATATTTTCTTCCCACTTAGCTTTAAAAAATTAAGTTTGAGTTATACAAATTTAAAATTACCACCAAAAAGTAAAATGGATTCATGAGTCACAACATCACTTATACTTTAATGGTTTAGGGTTTAGGGTTTAGGGGGACAAAGGTTTATTTTTGGGGTTTAGGGTTTATGGTTAATATATATTAGGCCGTAAAACCATAAACCCTTTTCTATAATTATTTAAAAATATATATATATTTTAGGGTTTATATTTTATGGTTTAGGGTTTAGGGTTTACGGTATAGATGTAATAAATGTCATATTTAACGACGGTTTTATTGTTTTCCGTCGATGATTTACGAAGAGCGCATTTCTAAACCCTTTTTTCTTGAAAATGACGTTGTACACACATAACAACGTCATATTTTTTTAAAAAGCGACGTAAATTACTTTTCAAACGACGCTATTGGTTATATAGACGACGTTGTTTTCTTGACATTAGACGGCGTTAGGTTAAGAGTTTCGGTCGTGGAAAATGGTTTGTACGTCGTTTTCTGTGTAAAAATGGCCATGGTTTGAACTTTAAACGACATTTTTGTTTAAAATTAAGTCGTTTATTATAATTTAAGACGTCGTTAATTTATTAACGCCGACGTGGTTTGTGGGTTTTATTAATAATATTTTATTCTATTTAATTCGAAATATTCATAATAAATTTAAAATAAATCCAAAAAATGCAACGTCAACTCCTATGAAGTCATTGCGATATTTTCTTCCCACTTAGCTTTAAAAAATTAAGTTTGAGTTATACAAATTTAAAATTACCACCAAAAAGTAAAATGGATTCATGAGTCACAACATCACTTATACTTTAATGGTTTAGGGTTTAGGGTTTAGGGGGACAAAGGTTTATTTTTGGGGTTTAGGGTTTATGGTTAATATATATTAGGCCGTAAAACCATAAACCCTTTTCTATAATTATTTAAAAATATATATATAATTTAGGGTTTATATTTTATGGTTTAGGGTTTAGGGTTTAGGGTATAGATGTAATAAATGTCATATTTAACGACGGTTTTATTGTTTTCCGTCGATGATTTACGAAGAGCGCATTTCTAAACACTTCTTCTTTAAAATGACGTTGTACACACATAACAACGTCATATTTTTTTTAAAATTAAGTCGTTTATTATAATTTAAAACGTCGTTAATTTATTAACGCCGACGTGATTTGTGGGTTTCATTAATAATATTTTATTCTATTTAATTCGAAATATTCATAATAAATTTAAAATAAATCCAAAAAATGCAACGTCAACTCCTATGAAGTCATTGCGTCGTAAGGATATTTACAACGACGTCATTTTTTAAATAAGCGTCATGTTTAGGTTGAACTTTTAATGACGATTGTTTTTTTGTTTCCGTCGATGTTTTTTAAAAAGCGCGCTTTCTAAAAATTTCACATCGACCTAAAATTTTCAGATTTCGCTCTAACTCTTATACTTGTAACCCTGAACCAAGTTGGCCATAGTCTGTGTCCTAAAACATTTCGCTCCGCTCTCTCACTTCAACTCTAATTCAAAGTTGGGCTCTCCGTCGAATCCAAGTTGGCCATAATCTGTGAGCTCTGCCTACCTGTAAGTACAAACCCTAATCTCATGCTTGTAAATTCATTGAATGATATTCAGTTCTGCGGTAAAGGGTTTTGTGATTTTTTAATGTTGTCGACGGTATGGGTTAATGGATTTAATGTTTATTGTTTTCATGAATCGGGAATGGATTTAATGTTGTCGGATCTTTTAATCACTCTCTGTTATTATGAATCAGGAATGGATTTAATGTTTTCATGCTTAGTATATGTTGGTTTCGTGCTTAGTATACGTGTTCTTAATACCCTACATAAAAATTAATGTATATGTTGTGTTCTGAATATATTTTGGGTTCTTGAAAATAAACTGGGATTTCGATATCTTTTTTTATGCATACGATGATGGTTTTTTAACAAACCGTCGTCTGTAAATATATACCACGACGCTTGTTTTAACTACCGTCGTGGTTTAAGTTCGCTGGCGTCTGTTTCTTGCTAGCATTAGACGACGTTTTTTTAAAACCCGTCGTCCATATATGTGTAATACGTCTGTTGTTGTTTAAAAACCGTCGTCTGTATACTTTATTATTTGCTATTAAGACCTTATATAATCTCACTACTACAAAAAACGAAATAGACGACGGTAATCCACCGTCGTGTATCATGGTTTACAACCGACGAGAAATCGACCGCCGTCTTTTCATACATGAAATAACGACGGCAAATAACCGACGTAGTTAATATAGTACACGTCAGTAAAATACTAAAACCGACGTAGATTTCATACATAAAAGCTTAAAAAGAGACCTTTCGACTATAATAGACGACGGTTTTAGTAAAACACAGACGTTTAAATAATGTTAAATGTCAAAAACAACTACAAAACCGACGTAAATATGCTTATCAACGTCTCTAAATAAACTAAAACCGACATGTAAAACTTAGAAACCGTCGTGGTGAATAAATACTACGTTCACTAAATGAAAAAACTGACGTCTAAAACATATAACATGGCATATATTTACTTTAACTGACGTAAAAACAACAATAACCACGACCCTTTTTATCACCACAGACGTTGAAAATGATTTTGACGGCTTGAACACAAAACAAACGACGTGGTTAATATAGTACACGTCAGTAAAACACTAAAACCGACGTAGATTTCATACATAAAGCAATAAAAGAGATGTTTCGACTATAATAGACGACGGTTTTAGTAAAACACAGACGTTTAAATAATGTTAAATGTCAAAAACAACTACAAAAACGACGTAAATATGCTTATCAACGTCTCTAAATAAACCAAAACCGACGTGTAAAACTTAGAAACCGTCTTGGTTAACAAATACTACGTTCACTAAATGAAAAAACTGACGTCTTAAACATATAACATGACATATATTTACTTGAACTGACGTAAAAACAACAATAACCACGACCCTTTATATCACCACAGACGTTGAAAATGATTTTGACGGCTTGAACACAAAAAAAACGACGTGGTTAATATAGTACACGTCACAAAAAAACTAAAACCGACGTCGATTTGGTACATAAAAGCATAAAAAGAGACCTTTCGACTATAATAGACGACGGTTGTATTAAAACACAGACGTTTAAATAATTTTAAATGTCAAAAACAACTATAAAACCAACGTAAATAGTTTTATCAACGTCTCTAAATCAAACAAAACCGACGTGTCAAACTTAGAAACCGCCGTGGTTAATAAATACTACGTTCACTAAACAAAAAAACGGACGTCTAAAACATATAACATGGCATATATTTACTTCAGCTGACGTAAAAACTATAATAACCACGGTTCTTTATATCACCACAGACGTTGAAAATAATTTTGACGGCTTGAACACAACAAAAACGACGTGGTTAATGTATTACACGTCATAAAAAAACTAAAACCGACGTTGATTTGATAAATAAAAGCATAAAAAGAGACCTTTCGACTATAATAGGCGACAGGTTTAGTAAAAAACAGACGTTTAAATAATTTTAAATGTCAAAAACAACTATAAAACCGACGTAAATAGTTTTATCAACGTCTCTAAATCAAACAAAACCGACGTGTCAAACTTAAAAACCGCCGTGGTTATTTCATTTTTGCGTTGTCATTCCACGTCGGTTGTGAAAACCCGACGTTGGTTGTTTTTAAGACGTTTCGTTTTGCGATTTTTGTAACTTGACCGTCGTATTTTCAGCTTTAACCGATTATTTTTTAATTTTTGATTTGTTGTGCCCAAAGCTTGCAGAATGAAAATGTGATCGGAATTAAAATGATATACAGAGCTATGAATTAATGTCATACAATTAACTGCATAACTAATGTCATACATTACAACAATCAATCAATCCATATATCTTCACACCCATCTCTAATGTTCTCACTCCCAAACTCACCCACTAGGTCATCAAATGTGTCAACATTTGGTATCCCTCTAGAAAATGGCTCACACTCAATTCTAATATCACCTAGCACATCATCACCAATAACATCATTATATTCTCTATTAGGCATTGATAACACTACCGACCAACCACGATGCATTGGGTCGTCAACATAAAATACTTGTTTGACTTGAGAAGCCATAACAAATTGGTCATTCCTATGTCCAATTTTACTCAGATCTACAAGGGTAAATCCAAGTTCGTCGACTACAAGGCCCGAAGTGTTAAACCTTGGAATTGGAGGAAAATACCACACCACCTTCGCTGCCACACCCTCTTTCAAGAACCCATCCTTGGTTTCCTTCCACCTTGAGATACCACAAGTAGGACAATTAGTTGCATTCTCATACTCCTTCCGATACAAAATGCAGTCATTGGAACATGCGTGGATTTTCTCATAACTCATCCCTAAAGCAGACAAAGTCTTTTTTGCCTCGTACATAGAGGAAGGTAGTGTATTTCCTTCTGGAAGAAATTCTCCTTGAAGTATCAATAATTCTGTAAAGCAAACATCACTCATCCCATGTTTTGCTTTCAAATTATATAACTTCACCAAAGCCGACAACTTCGTGTACTTACTGCAACCAGGGTACAAGGGTTCATCGCCATCCCCAATTACATTGGCAAACTCATAAGGATCAGATCCAATATTGGCAAAATCATTATCATCCATCCCTAATTCTTCAGAAACATAACTAAACCTACTTTGCTCATCTTCTTCCACATTTCTACTAGCATTGGTAGTCCATTCCCAAGGTTCTTCGTGCCATCTCCAAATCTTATAGCTTTGGTCAATTCCATTAAAGTATAAGTGTTCCCTTATAATTCCAAGCCCAAACAATCGAATATTCCCACATTTAACACATGGACAACGAATCTCAGTTGTATTTCCAAGATTTTCTAACGCAAAATTCAAAAATCCTTCCACCCCTAACTCATATGCCTTCGATCTTCTATCCGCATGCATCCATGACTTATCCATCTCACACTCTATCAAATTCATATAAATATATATATATTAAAGTGGAAAGACCAGCAATGAAACACTACCTCATTCAAATAGCAGAGAACAAAATGAAAATTAAATATAAAACATGGAAAAGACGACGGTTTATAAAAATAATCGTCGTTTAATATACATTCCGACGACGGCATCTATAGTCACCGTCGTCATTAAGATACCCAAACCCAGAAATTTGAACGGTGTTCTGGTAGCCTAAAGATGACGTTTAATGGAGAAACAGTCGTCTTTAGGCTACCAGTTGCGGCTTAAAACGCAGACGACGGGAGTAAATGAACAACCGACGTATAATAAACATTTGGACGACGGTTTGATCCTTCAACCGTCGTCGTAGTTAAAAAAAAAACAGCTTAAATCTCCCATCCCCATTCCTTTTCCAAGAACCCATGGCCAAACAAACATAAAAGAACCCAAACAGAGAGCAATTATTACAAGATTGCAAACACCAAAACCCTAATATAGCTACCAACGAAAACATTTATGGATTTAAGAAGATATTAGGGTTGTACTTACATGGATATTGAGAGAGAGCTGCGAGAATATAACAACTGCTTCAGAGAGAGCTTGGAGAATCTACGTACCCAATGCTTTGAGAGAGAGCTTGGAGAATCTACGTACCCAATGAGAGATCTTGGAGAATCTACGTACCAAATGCTTTGAGAGAGATCTTGGAGAATCTACGTACCCAATGCTTTGAGAGAGAGCTGAGAGAATATAACAAAAGCTTGAGAGAGAGCTGAGAGAATTAGGATTAAAGGGACTAGAGTTGTACTTACATGGATATTGAGAGAGAGCTTGGAGAACGAAAACTTTCAGACAAATTTATGTTGAAGAGAGAGAATGAACTATTTGAGGGTTAAAGGGAAATTCTGAAAATTTTAGGTCGCGGTCAAAAAAATTTAAGTACCGCGTTTTTCAACCACGACGGTCAACACTTATAATGACGTCTAATAATTACTTACAACGGCGGTTGTTATTAAATCCCGACGTTGTAAACAATAAGGACGTCGCTATTTTATAACCGACGTCGTCAACCGAATTCAATTAGTCTTTGTTAATGTAGTTGACCAAAAACAGCGGGAGAAAACCGGCGTCGTTTCATAAAACCCTAAACCCTAAACCCTAAATTTTAAAATAATTTTAAAAAAATACACAAGTACGAGAAAAATGAACCGAAAATTGCTATGGATTCCTTACAACATTGCCTTCTACAATAGTAGGCTAAAATATGGATTTCATAATTTTGAATTTATGGGCACCAATGGATCACATAAACCTTAGGGTTATGTTATGTAAAGTATAAGGAGTACCATGCTTTGTCTCTAAATTTGCAATAATTTTGTTATCATTTGAACTTTGAAAACTAAAATTACATTTTTCAGGCCTTAACGGGCAAGATATTGTCTCAATCAGTGCATAGAATTTGCCGGTATATTTTTCGGATTTTGTTTTGAATATATTATTAATATTAGTAATTAAATACAATAAAAAAATATTTCCAAAATTATATTTTTTAAAGCTTTAGGATAGAGACAATATTCCAATGCTTGGTAGTTTTCAGTATAATTTTTGGATATAGTTATGAATTTAATATGGATTTAAATAAAATATAAAAGTCAATAACAATTAAATTAAAAATGACCTAGCCGACGTTGTATCCCTTTACAACGACTTTAAACATAATAAACCGACGTTGAAACTATATTTAAGAATATACACAGGATGAATTAATTATAAACCGTCGTTGTTGTATTATTACACGTCATTTTAGTGTATATAACGGACGTTGTTTAAATATATAAAGGCGGATATTTAAGAATATCTGCCTTTGTATAGTATTACAACGTCGATAAGGTTATACTAACCGACGTAGTATATGAATACAAATTCATTTATACAGGATGAATTAATTATAAACCGTCGTTGTTATTAATATTAAATGTCATTTTAGTGTATATAACTGACGTTGTTTATATATATAAAGGCGAATATTTAAGAATATCCGCCTTTGTATAGTATTACGACGTCGATAAGGTTATACTAACCGACGTAGTTTATGAATTCATATTCTTGTATGCAGGATGAATTAATTATAAACCGTCGTAGTTATGTCTATTACACGTCATTTTGTTGTATATAACTGACGTTGTTTAATTATACAAAGGCGGATATTTAGGAATATCCGCCTTTGTATAATATTTAGACGTCGATAAGGTTATACTAACGGACGTAGTATATGAGTACAAATTCATTTGTACAGGATGAATTAATTATAATCGTCGTTTTTACACGTCGTTTTTAAGAATTACCGTCGATGTTATATTTCCATTTACTGCAAGACGACCATTGTGTACACGTATGAGACGTGTAAATTAGAATCAGACGTCGGTGTTTGGGAACTAAACAAATTTTAAAACAAAATTTAATTTTTTTGATTTTTGTTCTCTTGATTACAACAAAATATTTATGTACATTTTAAATAAACTAAATTAAACCTGAACATTGTTCATAAATATTTATCTACATCAATTATCCTTCGGTAATTGCTTGTTCACGAATTCTGCCCATTCATGCCTAACTTCGTCAATATCCTCCTGTTTATACTGAAGTTTATCTTTTTTCTTGTCAAACTGCAAAATAAACCAAAAAACGGACGTGTTATAAGGATACAAACGACGGTTTTAAACAAAAATATGACGTAGTAAAATAAAGAAAGTATATCTAAAATGTTGCGTTTTACCTTCTTCTCGAAATTTAGGTCTGGATCATGAATTATATCTCTCATGAATCGCATCACGTAATAGCCACACTCTACACTTGTTGGTTGTTCAGGAGTGCCGTGTAGATTTTTCCAAATGGCCTGCTGTTTACGTGAATTTTTATTTATATGAATGTTAAACATTTTAATTGACCTGTTACAAGAAAACAAAGGGTGTTAATGACAAAACAAAAAATTTAAATACAAATAGTAACCGTCGTGGTAAATCAGTCAAAACGACGGAGTTTTTTAAACCAAGACATTATATTTTGTTTAAAACGGCGGTAAAACCTAACCGTCGTTGTGTAACGTTATAACGTCGGTAAGAGTAAAAAACGTCGTATGACAAAAAATTGAGCAGAAAAAATTAAAACGTTCTTAAATAAAACGCAAACGACGTGGTAGTTAAATTAAAACGACGTTTTTAAGAAAATACTGACGTGGTAGTTAAATTAAAACGTCGGTAATATCTTCCCGTCGTTATATTTTATAATAACGTCGGTATTATTAAAAACCGTCGTTTATTTAAATACTTTATAGGAAAAATCTTAAATCAGAAGAAATCAACTTACGTATTCACTATATTTTTCATTTCGTCGTCAACCAAGCGTTTTGGCAGTGAATTCATGTAATAGGCAGTCTTCGTTAATGGTCTCACAATTACCATCACCCAATGACCCCTGCACATAATGATTCATATTAGAAAGAAAAATATTAGAAGCTCAGGAAAATACTTTAAATGGTACTAACCCTGGATTATAAGGGACCAAGAAAAATTGATTCCCATCTGCTGTATTCAGGCGGTTTGACAGGTTTTTATTCGGTCTGATATTGATCCAGCTCCAGAGCTCACTAGCCCAGGGTCCACGAGGCCAACAAGGTTTACAATATTTGCCATTTTTAAATAGTCAAATAGGAACCTAAATATATGAAAGTCAATTAAATGAGATTTTAATTTAAAAGAAAGGAAAATGTAAAACAAAATGGGATTAGGGAGAATTACCTCATGTATACTGATATCACTGTGGTTCCTATCTCAACCATGGAACCAAACTGCAAAACATCTTCAGTGAAGAGGAAGGTATCATGCTCAAAGCCAAACACTTCCTTGGGCATGTGAATTGTTAGAGCCTCGTTACCAGGCAACAACTTGGTCCGGAAATGTTGGCATAAGGCTAAAAGAGGAGGTGGCATGTCTAGCTTTGAGAGATCCTGTTTAAAGAAATTAATAAAGAAATATAAGTTAGTTTGTGTGTGAACTAAAATAAACGACTCTAACTAAACACAAAAAACAGACGTGGGATATAATATAAATGACGGTTTCTAGTTAATACTGACGGTGGAAAGGTTATACACGTCGGTAAATAGATAACCGTCGTTGTATTGAATTTATAACGTCGCTATACTATAGAAAGGTCGTCTAATATAAATACAGTTAATGAAATCAGGAAATAGACGACAGTTTATAAAAGCATCGTGGTATTTAACGAAACACGACGTGTATTGTAAGAAACAGACGTATATACCGTCGTTATTTTAAATTTTAACGTCGGCTATTAAAAGGAGCGACGTCTTTTTAAAATTTAAAAAGCAGAAATAGAAAATAGCATAGATTTTACCGTGTCCTCTTTCTCTTTCGCAGCAGTATCAGCTTCAGGCTTCGGATCTTCTAATTCCAAAGCTAGGGGTCTGATATTAGTGGCCCCAGAGCAGCTTGCCTTATCAGACATTGGATTTTTTGGGCTTTGATCTTGAGGGGGTAAAATAATTGGAGGAATTGGAGTCCTTGGAGAAATTGGGGTTTGGAGCATCTGGCTGGGATCAAAATTAGGAACTAGTTGACGGATATATGCCAACATAGCCTCCCTCTCTGCTCTGACTGCTTCCATTATAGTTTCCCTTGACTTCGCCTCAATCCTCAAGGTCTCTTCTCTGACTGCCTCCCTCACACTTTCCTTCAATTTGTCACCAAATTTCACTCTCTGCTGTTTCGGCAAATTGAAGAACTGAGTTGGGGTAACGCCAGCACCAGCTCCTCTGACTCTCCCACCATGCTGGGGGGTTCCCAAAGCCAGAGTCAAGATATCATTGCTCCCGGAGACAGTCAGAGTGCCTTCGGAGACTTGCTTTTGCAAATCATCCTAAAAGAGAGAAAGAGAGATTGTTAGAACCTGAGCAGGGTGTATGACAGATACATATACCGACGTTGTAAATTATAAACAACGACGGTTTTTATTAAATGACAGACGTGGTATTAATTTAAAACGTCTGTATATAAATACCGTCGTTGTTTATACTTTACAACGTCGGTATATAAAAATACGTCGTATATTCAAAATAAAACAGATTAAGACATAAATAAAAGACCGTCGTAGTATTCAAAGTAAGACGACGGATTATTAAACAAACAGACGTAGATGTACAATTCCATACGGCTGCACAAAATTACCGTCGTTGTATAAGCATTCTAACGTCTAGATAAGATAAAACCGTCGTAAGTTTTAATGAAGAAGTGAAAACACTCGATTGAAATATGCATTCTTTTCCAGAAATTGTGCACCACAAATTTCAGTGAAATAGACAGAGAGAGGGAGAGTGTGTGCGTGAGTAAACTTAAAACAAAAATGCAGTTCATAGAATAATTTAATCCGTCGTATTAATTCTATCTAGACGTCTACTTTATTCAAAAACCGACGTCCTATTCACTTTTAAACGTCCGTAAATTAAGCCCGTCGTGGTGTTCACTTTATAACGTCGCTTATGTAAACATAAACGACGTCTATACCAAAATAAAACACTCTGTTTTTCAAATTTAGAACAGAGTTAGTGAGACTTACGATTAGTTTTGCCTTCTCTGCAGCCTTTGGATCAGGGATGTTTCCTGATTTATCTTCTCTTGCTTTCTTCCACAGAACAGCTCGATCGATTTCTTGACCTTCGGGCATGGTTTCTACCAATTGGTCCGTCAAACCAGCATACCTGCTGTCGTTGTTTTTTGGTCAGATTTTATCTCTGAAGAAATCCTTTTTTAAAAATGACGCTTTTTTATTTGTATGCGTCGTCTTTTAAAAATATTCAACAGTAAGGAACTTATCCACGACGGGTTTTTTTTATACCGTCGTCTGTTTAAATACAACGACGGTTTTATCTTATACCGTCGTCTTTTTCTGGTCGTCTTTTTCCATTTTTGTAGTAGTGTCTGCTATAGTGACAATCATTGCTTGTCTTTTCACCTTATTATAGATAATAGGATATAGTGTCCAAGATGGATAAGTCATGGATGCACTCGGATAGAAGATCGAAGTCATATGAGTTAGGGGTGGAAGCATTTTTGCAATTTTCTGTAGAAAATCTTCTAACTACAACGCATATCTGTTGTCCATGTGTTAAATGTGCGAATTCGAAATTGTTTGGGGTTGGAATTATAAGGGATCACTTATACTTTAATGGAGTTGACCAAAGCTATAAGAATTGGACATTTCATGGAGAACCCTGGGAACCAACTACTAATGCTAGTAGAAATGTTGAAGAAGATGATGACCATAGTAGGTACAGTTTTGTGTCTGAAGAAATAGAGATGGATGATAATGATTTTGGTGATTTTGGATCCGATCCTTATGAGTTTGCTAATGTGATTGGGGATGGAGATCAACCATTGTACCCTGGTTGTAGAAAGTACACCAAGTTATCGGCATTTGTGAAGTTGTATAATTTGAAGGCAAAACATGGGATGAGTGATGTATGTTTTACAGAATTATTGATACTTCAAGGCGAGTTGCTTCCAGAAGGAAATACAATACCGGCCTCTATGTATGAGGCAAAAAAGACTTTGTGTGCATTGGGGCTGAGTTATGAGAAAATCCACGCATGCCCCAATGATTGCATCTTGTATAGGAAGGAGTATGAAGATTCAACTAATTGTCCTACTTGTGGTATCTCAAGGTGGAAGGAAACCAAAGATGGATTCTTGAAAGAGGGTGTGGCAGCGAAGGTGTTGTGGTATTTTCCTCCAATTCCAAGGTTTAAAAGGATGTTTCAATCACATGAGACAGCTAAGAATTTGACTTGGCATGCTGCTAGAAAATCAATTGACGGTCAGATGTCTCATCCGGCGGATTCCCCGTCTTGGAAACTTGTTGATGATAAATGGCCCGAGTTTGGTAATGAGCCGAGAAACTTGAGATTGGCTCTTTCATCTGATGGATTCAATCCCCATAGTTCTCTAAGTAGCAGATATAGTTGCTGGCCAGTTATCTTAGTTACATATAATCTCCCACCATGGCTGTGCATGAAACGAAAGTTCATGATGTTGACTTTATTGATTTCCGGTCCTAAACAACCCGGAAATGATATAGACGTCTACTTGGAGCCTTTGATTGATGATTTAAAATCTTGGTGGGATGGAATTAGAGGAGTGTATGATGCACACATAGGAGAATACTTTACACTCAGAGCTGCATTACTGTGGACCATTAATGATTTTCCCGCCTATGGAAACTTATCTGGTTGTGTTGTTAAAGGATATAAAGCTTGTCCAATATGCGGCGATGATACACCTAGTCACAGGTTGAAAAATGGCCACAAAATTTGTTACATTGGGCATAGAAAATGGTTACCAATCAATCATCCATATAGGAGGCAACGTGCAACTTTTAATGGGAAACCTGAATATGGCACGCCTCTGGAGCCATTAACGGGAGAAGAAGTGCTGCATATGGTTGAAGATATTAATTACATATGGGGCTCGAAAAAAGGGGGAGGTGGAGGTGAAAATGATGGTGACAGAGTTTGTTGGAAGAAGAAGTCAAAATTCTTTGATCTTGAGTATTGGAAATACCTTCCAGTGAGGCATGTCCTAGATGTTATGCACATTGAGAAGAATGTTTGTGATAGTATCATTGGTACATTGTTGGAGATCCCTGGAAAAAATAAAGATGGGATTGCTGCTCGGTTAGATTTATTGAACATGGGGGTCAAAACTGATTTGCAACCCGAGTATGGAGAAAGAAGTACTCGTTTGCCTCCAGGGCCTTGGAATTTGTCAAGAGCAGAGAAGAGAGCGGTTTGCAATTCTTTCTATGGTATGAAGGTCCCTGAAGGTTATTCTTCAAATATAAAAAATCTTGTATCTTTACAAGATTCAAGACATCTTGGCCTTAAATCACATGATTATCATACCTTAATGCAACAATTGCTCCCTGTGGCAATTCGTTCTGTTTTGGAGAAGCCTGCAAGGTATGCAATAACTTGTTTGTGCTTCTTCTTCAATGCTATATGTGCAAAGACGGTTGATGTTTCCAAGCTAAATAAGTTGGAAGAAGATGTAGTAGTTACTTAGTGTTTGCTTGAAAAATACTTTCCACCTTCGTTCTTCGATATCATGGTTCATCTAGTAGTACATCTTGCCAGAGAAGTTCGTCTATGTGGGCTAGTATATTTTAGATGGATGTATCCGTTCGAAAGATATATGAAAGTTCTAAAGGGGTATGTTCAGAACCGTACTTATCCCGAAGGTTGCATTGCGGAGCGTTATATAGCTGAAGAAGTTGTAGAATTTTGCACTGAACATTTATATGATATTAGTACAATTGGAGTGCCATCAAGTCAGAAGATAGGAGTTTCAAAGCCATTATCAGGTTGCACAGTGAGCTTAGTTGATCGGGACCTGTTGAACCAAGCACATCTATATGTCTTGGAGAATACGGAGGAAGTCTTACCTTATATCGAGTATGAGTTTTATTCTTTAAGTTTCCATTTTAAATTATTCCTTATGTTTATCTTATATGTTTGGGACCGTAATGCTTGAATTTTTCGTGTCATGTAGGGAACATATGATCCACATCAAGGCCGCTTATCCAAAATTTAGAAAGAGAATAAAGTGGCTGCAAGATAAGCACAATAGCACTTTTATTCAATGGCTACACTTCAAGGTATATGTTATTCAATAACATATTGGACTTTTAATTTTCTTCTTTCTATGTTAGATTGAATTAAGATATGATTAACTTGCAGGTTCAAAGTGAACTTGATGAGGGAGACAATCATGGGGTATCAGAAAATTTAAGGTGGCTAGCAGCTGGTCCAAACATGGCCGTGCCATTATATAGGAGCTATCTTATTAAAGGTGTTAAATTTAACATCAAGGCACAAGATAATGTGCGGACAGTTCAAAATAGTGGAGTTTATTTACTTGCACATACCATGCAAGTTGCTAGTGCCAAGGATAAAAACCCAATTCTCTCAAATATGGGTTTTTATGGTGTCATTCAAGAAATTTGGGACCTTGACTACCAAAAGTTTACAATCCCAGTCTTTAGGTGTGATTGGATAGATAGTACTTCCGGCCTTGTAGTCGACGAACTTGGATTTACCCTTGTAGATTTGAGTAAAATTGGACATAGGAATGACCAATTTGTTTTGGCTTCTCAAGTCAAACAAGTATTTTTTGTTGACGACCCGATGCATCCTGGTTGGTCGGTAGTGTTATCAATGCCTAATAGAGAATATAATGATGTTATTGGTGATGATGTCTTAGGTGATGTGAGAATTGAGTGTGAGCCATTTACTAGAGGGATGCCAAATGTTGACACATTTGATGAACTAGTGGGTGAGTTTGGGAGTCAAAATATTCGAGATGGGTGTGAAGATATATGGATTGAATGATGCTCTTGTAATTTATGAAATTACTTATGCTCTAAACAGCACTACTGTATGACATTAATTTTGTAATAAATTGTAATGTGTTTTCTTTACTTTCAATATGCAGGTTTTGGCCACAAAACAATCAGTACATTAAATACTGGTTCAGTATTATAAAACGACGGTCCTCATAAAACTGTGAAAAACAGACGTCTGTTTTCATAAAATTGTCAATAAAAAACGACCTTTCGGAGCAATCAACGACGGCATTGAATTTACCGACGTCTAAAAGCGCAGTAAAATGGGAGAAAGATGACGGTATTGTGAAACAGTTATTAATGATATCACGTCGGATAAGCATAAAGAGCCGACATGTAATTACAAATAACACGACTCCAGTACCATAATACCGACGTCTAAAAGGATAGATATCGAACATGTACGATACAAAAGACGACGTCTTAGATCATGAACTCGTCCGTAACAAATAAAAAAACGTCATCTTAAAATTTTACCACGTCGCTTGTTATATCAAAAACGAAGTAAAAAACAACAATTCACGACGTAATTTGATATCTAGAGGTAAATTTGTCGACGTAAAAAGATATTTGGACGTCGTTCTTTTACAAAAACAACGTTATATGGAATATCCACGTCTCTATTTTATTCTTCTGTCGTTAAACAAATTTTCCACTTCGATTGGCTGGAAACCTTCGCCGTCTCAGATGGATTAGACGATTACTAATTTGGTAAGGACGACGTATAAATAGAGAAACACGGCTGTCTTTTGCATGATCACGACGTTGTATATAAAATACTACGACGTTTATAGAAATAAATATGTCGTAAGTCATGAGCCTATCATATTTTCCACGTCGTTTATTTTATATACAAAGAAGTGGAAAACCAATTTCACGACGGTTATAAATATATATGCGACGTAGTATATCTCAATCACGTCGTATTGTATTTATTTAAAGACGTAGTATATTTATGTACACGACTGTGTTTGTATAAAATAGGTCGTCTATTCTTATCCTTGACAATTATTTGGCTCATTTTTCAGTATACAGACGTCGGTTTGTTCTGTTAGTGACGTTGTTTGTTGTAACAACGACGGTTATTTACCCTAACCGCTATTTCCACGTCAATATTAATGGAAAAAACGAAGTGGAAAAACTATTTCACGACGGTTATATGAAAATATTGGACGTCGTATGTTTGAATAACGTCGTAATTTATTTATTTAAAGACGTATTGTATTTATTTACACGGCGGAGTTTGTATAAAATTGGCCGTCTATTCTTCTCCACGACAATTTTTTGGTTCATTTTTCAGTATACAGACGTCGG
The DNA here is from genome assembly GCA_020521455.1 of Prunus kanzakura. NCBI lineage: Eukaryota > Viridiplantae > Streptophyta > Magnoliopsida > Rosales > Rosaceae > Prunus > Prunus kanzakura. Next base: position 260,336 of record BPUM01001002.1, on the reverse strand, counting down.
TTTTTTTTTTGTTAATGACGTTGTTTGTTATAACAACGACGGTGATTTCGCGTCGTGGTTTGACTACGCAAAAGATGACGGTCGATTTTACGACGGTTTGAAAACCCAATACACGACGGTGAATTCCCGTCGTCTTTTTCCTTTTTTGTAGTAGTGGGATTTCACTCAAAAGTCACCAAATGACTCCTCCCACCATATTATCATAATGCCCAAGTTTTGGGCTCGGTCGGAAATCAATAGGGGTAACAAATTGGACAATTCAAATTCAAATGCAGTTCGTTCCTTCCTTATAGGAGTGGTTGGTGTATTCCGTAGTTCTAGCGATTGGATTTCACTCAAAACTCTCCAAACGACTCCTCCCACCATATTATTATGATGCCCAAGATCTGGGACCGATCGGAAATCCATAGGTGTAAGAAAATGAACAATTCAATTTCAAAAGCAGTTCGTTCCTTCCTTATAGGTGTGGCTGGTGTATTCCGTAGTTCTGGCGTTTGGATTTCACACAAAACTCACCAACTGACTCCTCCCGCCATATCATGATGGTGCCCAAGTTTTGGATTCGATCGGAAATGAATATGGAAAAGAAATTGGACAATTAAGGTTCAAAGGAAGTTCGTTCCTTATAGGAGTGGTTGGCGTATTCCGTAGTTCTAGCAATTGGATTTCACTCAAAACTCACCAAATGACAATTCCCACCATATTATGATGATGCCCAAGTTTTGGGCTTGATCGGAAATAAATATGGAAAAGAAATTGGACAATTCAGGTTCAGAGGCGGTTCGTTCCTTATAGGAGTGGTTGGTGTATTCCGTAGTTATAGCGATTGGATTTCTCTCAAAATTCACCAAATGACTCCTCCCACCATATTATGATGATGCCCAAGTTTTGGGCTCGATCAGAAATCAATAGGGGTAAGAAATTGGACAATTCAGGTTCAAAGGCAGTTTGTTCCTTATAGGAGTGGTTGGTGTATTTTGCAGTTCTAGCGATTGGATTTCACTCAAAACTCACCAAATGACTCCTCCCACCATATTATTATGATGCCCAAGTTTTGGGCTCGATCGGAAATCCATAGGTGTAAGAAATTGGACAATTCAAGTTCAAAGGCAATTCGTTCCGAATTGGAGTGGCTGGTGTATTGCACAGTTGTAGCGATTGGATTTAACTCAAAACTCGAAAAATGACTCCTTCCACCATATTATGGTGATGCCCAAGATTTGTGCTCGATCGGAAATCCAAACGTGTAAGAAATTGGACAATTCAAGTTCAAAGGCAGTTCTTTTCGAATTGGAGTGGTTGGAGTGTTGCATAGTTCCAGCGATTGGATTTAACTCAAAACTCGCCAAATGACTCCTCCCATTATATTATGAGGTTGCCCACATTTTGGGCTCGATCGGAAATCAATTGGGGTAAGAAATTGGACAATTCAAGTTCAAAGGCAATTCGTTACGAATTGGAGTGGTTGGTGTATTGCATAGTTCTAGCGATTGGATATCACCCAAAACTCTACAAATGACTCCTGCCACCATATTATGATGATGCCCAAGTTTTGGGCTCGATCGGAAATCCATAGGTGTAAGAAATTGGACAATTCAAGTTCAAAGGGAGTCCGTTCCTTATAGGGGTGGTTGGTGTATTCTATAGTTCTAGCGATTGGATTTCACTCAAAACTCACCAAAGGACTCCTCCCATCATATTATTATGATGCCCAAGTTTTGGGCTCGATCGGAAATCCATAGGTGTAAGAAATTGGACAATTCAAGTTCAATGGCAATTCGTTCCGAATTGGAGTGGTTGGTGTATTGCATAGTTGTAGCGTTTGGATTTAACTCAAAACTCAACCAATGACTCCTCCAAACATATTATGATGATGGCCAACTTTTGGGCTCGATCAGAAATCAATAGGTGAAAGAAATTGATCAATTCAGATTCAAAGGCAGTTCTTTTCGAATTGGAGTGGTTGGCGTATTGAATAGCTCTAGCGATTGGATTAAACTCAAAACTCCCCAAATGACTCCTCCCACCATATTATGATGATGCCCAAATTTTGGGTTCGATCAAAAATCCATCGGTGTAAGAAATTGGACTATTCAAGTTCAAAGGCAGTTCGTTCCGAATTGGAGTGGTTGGGGTATTGAATAGCTCTAGCGATTGGATTTCACTCAAAACTCACCAAATGACTCCTCCCACCATATTATGATGTTGCCCGAGTTTTGGGCTCGATCGGAAATCAATAGGTGTAATAAAATGGAAAATGCATGTTCAAAGGCAGTTCGATCCTTATAGGAGTGTTTGGTGTATTGCGTAGTTCTAGCGATTGGATTTCACTAAAAACTCACCGAATGACTCCTCCCACCATATTATGATGATGCCCAAGTTTTGGGCTCGATCGGAAATCAATAGGGTAAGAAATTGGACAATTCAGGTTCAAAGGCAGTTCGTTACGAATTGGAGTGGTAGTTGTATTGCACATTTCTAGCGATTGGATTTCACCCAAAACTCTACAAATGACTCCTCCCACCATATTATGATGATGGCCAAGTTTTGGGCTCGATCGGAAATCCATAGGTGTAAGAAATTGGACAATTCAAGTTCAAAGGCAGTTCGTTTCGAATTGGAGTGGTTGGTGTATTGCATACTTCTAGCGATTGGATTTCACTCGAAACTCCCCAAATGTCTCCTCCCACCACATTATGACGATGCCCAAGTTTTGGTCTCGATTGGAAATCAATAGGGGTAAGAAATTGGACAATTCAAGTTCAAAGGCAGTTCGTTCCGAATTGAAGTGGTTGGTGTATTGCATAGTTCTAGCAATTGGATTTCACTAAAAATTCACCAAATGACTCCTCCCACCATATTATGATGATGCCCAAATTTTGGGCTCGATCGAAAATCCATCGGTGTAAGAAATTGGACAATTCAAGTTCAAAGGCAGTTCGTTCCGAATTGGAGTGGTTGGGGTATTGCATAGTTCTAGGGATTGGATTTTACTCAAAACTCAACAAATGACTCCTCCCAACATGTTATGATGATGCCCAAGTTTTGCACTCGATCGAAAATCAATTGGGGTAAGAAATTTGACAATTCAGTTTCAAAGGCAGTTCGATTCTTATAGGAGTGGTTTGTGTATTCCGTAGTTCTAGCGATTGGATTTCACGTAAAACTCGCCAAATGACTCCTCCCACCGTATTATGGTGATGCCCAAGTTTTGGGCTCGATCGGAAATCAAAAGGTGTAAAAAATTGGACAATTGAAGTTCAAAGGCAGTTCTTTTCGAATTGGAGGGGTTGGTGTGTTGCATAGCTCTAGCGATTGGATTTCACTAAAAACTCACCAATTGACTCCTCCCACCATATTATGAGGTTGCCCACGTTTTGGGATCGATCGGAAATCAATAGGGGTAAGAAATCGGACAATTCAAGTTCAAAGGCAATTCGTTACGAATTGGAGTGGTTGGTGTATTGCATAGTTCTAGCGATTGGATTTCACTCAAAACTCCCCAAATGTCTCCTCCCACCACATTATGACGATGCCCAAGTTTTGGTCCCGATTGGAAATCAATAGGGGTAAGAAATTGGACAATTCAAGTTCAAAGGCAGTTCGTTCCGAATTGAAGTGGTTGGTGTATTGCATAGTTCTAGCGATTGGATTTCACTCAAAATTTACCAAATGACTCCTCCCACCATATTATGATGATGCCCAAATTTTGGGCTCGATCGAAAATCCATCGGTGTAAGAAATTGGACAATTCAAGTTCAAAGGCAGTTCGTTCCGAATTGGAGTGGTTGGGGTACTGAATTGTTCTAGCGATTGGATTTCACTCAAAACTCACCAAATGATTCCTCCCACCATATTATGATGTTGCCCAAGTTTTGGGCTCGATCGGAAATCAATAGGTGTAATAAATTGGACAATGCTTGTTCAAAGGCAGTTCGATCCTTATAGGGGTGGTTGGTGTATTCCGTAGTTCTAGCGATTGGATTTCACTCAAAACTCACCAAATGACTCCTCCCACCATATCATTATGATGCCCAAGCTTTGGGCTCGATCGGAAATCGATAGGTGTAAGAAATTGGACAATTCAAGTTCAAAGGCAGTTCGTTCCGAATTGGAGTGGTTGGTGTATGGCATAGTTGTAGCGATTGGATTTAACTCAAAACTCAACAAATGACTCCTCCCAACATATTATCATGATGCCCAAGTTTTGGGCTCGATCGGAAATCAATAGGGGTAAGAAATTGGACAATTCAGGTTCAAAGGCAGTTCATTCCTTGTAGGAGTGGTTGGTGTATTTCATAGTTCTAGCGATTGGATTTAACTCAAAACTCACCAAATGACTCCTCCCTCCAAGTTTTGGGCTCGATCGGAAATCAATAGGGGTAAGAAATTGGATAATTCAAGTTCACAGGCAGTTCGTTCCGAATTGGAGTGGTTGGTGTAATGCATAGTTCTAGCGATTGGATGTCACTCAAAACTCACTAAATGACTCCTCCCACCATATTATGATGATGCCCAAATTTTGGGCCCGATCGAAAATCCATCGGTGTAAGAAATTGGACAATTCAAGTTCAAAGGCAGTTCGTTCCGAATTGGAGTGGTTGGGGTATTGCATAGTTCTAGGCATTGGATTTAACTCAAAACTCAACAAATGACTCCTCCCAACATATTATGATGATGCCCAAGTTTTGCTCTCGATCGAAAATCAATTGGGGTAAGAAATTTGACAATTCAGTTTCAAAGGCAGTTCGTTCCTTATAGGAGTGGTTTGTGTATTCCGTAGTTCTAGCGATTGGATTTCACGTCAAACTCGACAAATGACTCCTCCCACCGTATTGTGGTGATGCCCAAGTTTTGGGCTTGATCGGAAATCAAAAGGTGTAAAAAATTGGACAATTCAAGTTCAAAGGCAGTTCTTTTCGAATTGGAGGGGTTGGTGTGTTGCATAGTTCTAGCGACTGGATTTAACTCAAAACTCACCAATTGACTCCTCCAACCATATTATGAGGTTGCCCACGTTTTGGGATCGATCGGAAATCAATAGGGGTAAGAAATCGGACAATTCAAGTTCAAAGGCAATTCGTTACGAATTGGAGTGGTTGGTGTATTGCATAGTTCTAGCGATTGGATTTCACTAAAAACTCACCGAATGACTCCTCCCACCATATTATGATGATGCCGAAGGTTTGGGCTCGATCGGAAATCAATAGGGGTAAGAAATTGGACAATTCAGGTTCAAAGGCAGTTCGTTACGAATTGGAGTGGTAGTTGTATTGCACAGTTCTAGAGATTGGATTTCACCCAAAACTCTACAAATGACTCCTCCCACCATATTATGATGATGCCCAAGTTTTGGGCTCGATCGGAAATCCATAGGTGTAAGAAATTGGACAATTCAAGTTCAAAGGCAGTTCGTTTCGAATTGGAGTGGTTGGTGTATTGCATACTTCTAGCGATTGGATTTCACTCGAAACTCCCCAAATGTCTCCTCCCACCACATTATGACGATGCCCAAGTTTTGGTCTCGATTGGAAATCAATAGGGGTAAGAAATTGGACAATTCAAGTTCAAAGGTAGTTCGTTCCGAATTGAAGTGGTTTGTGTATTGCATAGTTCTAGCGATTGGATTTCACTCAAAACTCACCAAATGACTTCTCCCACCATATTACGATGTGGCCCAAGTTTTGGGCACGATCGGAAATTAATAGGGGTAAGAAATTGGACAATGCATGTTCAAAGGCTGTTCGATCCTTATAGGAGTGGTTGGTGTCCGTAGTTCTAGCGATTGGATTTCACTCAAAACTAACCAAATGACTCCTCCCACCACATTATTATGATGCCCAAGTTTTGGGCTTGATCGGAAATCCATAGGTGTAAGAAATTGGACAATTGAAGTTCAAAGGCAGTTCGTTCCGAATTGGAGTGGTTGGGGTATTGCATAGTTCTAGGGATTGAATTTAACTCAAAACTCAACAAATGACTCCTCCCAACATGTTATGATGATGCCCAAGTTTTGGGCTAGATCGAAAATCAATTGGGGTAAGAAATTTGACATTTCAGGTTCAATGGCAGTTCGTTCCTTATAGGAGTGGTTGGTGTATTCCGTAGTTCTAGCGATTGAATTTCACTGAAAACTCACCAAATGACTCCTCCCACCATGTTATGATGTTGCCCAAGTTTTGGGCACGATCGGAAATCAATAGGGGTAAGAAATTGGACAATTCAAGTTCAAAGGTAGTTCGTTCCGAATTGGAGTGGTTGGTGTATTGCATAGTTCTAGCGATTGGATGTCACTCAAAACTCACCAAAAGACTCCTCCCACCATATTATGATGATGCCCAAATTTTGGGCTCGATCGAAAATTCATCGGTGTAAGAAATTGGACAATTCAAGTTCAAAGGCAGTTCGTTTCGAATTGGAGTGGTTGGGGTATTGAATAGTTCTAGCGATTGGATTTCACTCAAAACTCACCAAATGACTCCTCCCACCATATTATGATGTTGCCCAAGTTTTGGGCTCGATCGGAAATCAATAGGGGTAAGAAATTGGACAATTCAGGTTCAAACGCAGTTCGTTCCTTATAGGAGTGGCTCTGATAACAAATTGTCACATCCCGGATCAGCTCCGCCGTAGCACGATATTGTCCGCTTTGGGCCCCCCCTCTCTGGCCCTCACGGTTTTGTTTCTGGGAGCACACGACCAACTTCCCAGTGGGTCACCCATCCTGGGATTGCTCTGGCCCCTAACTCGCTTAACTTCGGAGTTCCCAAGACTCTGAAGTCAGTGAGCTCCCAAAAGGCCTCGTGCTAGATGGATGCAGGCATGCACAAATACGGCACATCACCCCCCCTCCTTTGGTCGATGTGGGATCTTACAATCCACCCCCCTTAGGGGCCCGGCGTCCTCGTTGGCACACTCGTACCACACGGCAGAGTGGCTCTGATAACAAATTGTCACATCCCGGATCAGCTCCGCCGTAGCACAATATTGTCCGCTTTGGGCCCCCCCTCTCTGGCCCTCACGGTTTTGTTTCTGGGAGCACACGACCAACTTCCCAGTGGGTCACCCATCCTGGGATTGCTCTGGCCCCTAACTCGCTTAACTTCGGAGTTCCCAAGACTCTGAAGTCAGTGAGCTCCCAAAAGGCCTCGAGCTAGATGGACGCGGGCATGCACATATACGGCACATCACCCCCCCTCCGTTGGTCGATGTGGGATCTTACATCTAGCGATTGGATTTCACTCAAAACTCACGGAACGACTCCTCCCACCATATTATTATGATGCCCAAGTTTTGGGCTCGATCGGAAATCCATAGGTGTAAGAAATTGGACAATTCAAGTTCAAAGGCAATTCGTTCCGAATTGGAGTGGTTGGTGTACTGCATAGTTGTAGCGATTGGATTTAACTCAAAACTCAACAAATGACTCCACCCAACATATTATGATGATGCCCAGGTTTTGGGCTCGATCGGAAATCAATAGGTGTAGGAAATTGATCAATTCAGGTTCAAAGGTAGTTCGGTCCTTGTAGGAGTGGTTGGTGTATTTCATAGTTCTAGCGATTTGATTTAACTCAAAACTCACCAAATGACTCCTCCCACCAAGTTATGATGTTGCCCAAGTTTTGGGCACGATCGGAAATCAATAGGGGTAAGAAATTGGACAATTCAAGTTCAAAGGTAGTTCGTTCCGAATTGGAGTGGTTGGTGTATTGCATAGTTCTAGCGATTGGATGTCACTCAAAACTCACCAAATGACTCCTCCCACCATATTATGATGATGCCCAAATTTTGGGTTCGATCGAAAATTCATCGGTGTAAGAAATTGGACAATTCAAGTTCAAAGGCAATTCGTTTCGAATTGGAGTGGTTGGGGTATTGAATAGTTCTAGCGATTGGATTTCACTCAAAACTCACCAAATGACTCCTCCCACCATATTATGATGTTGCCCAAGTTTTGGGCTGGATCGGAATTCAATAGGTGTAAGAAATTGGACAATGCATGTTCAAAGGCCATTCGATCCTTATAGGAGTGGTTGGTGCCCGTAGTTCTAGCGTTTTGATTTCACTTAAAATTCACCAAAAGACTCCTCCCACCATATTATTATGATGCCCAAGTTTTGGGCTCGATCGGAAATCAATAGGGGTAAGAAATTGGACAATTCAAGTTCAAAGGCAATTTGTTTCGAATTGGAGTGGTTGGTGTATTGCATAGTTCTAGCGATTGGATTTGACTCAAAACTAACCAAGTGACTCCTCCCAGCATATTATGATGATGCCCAGGCTTTGGGCTCGATCGGAAATCAATAGGTGTAAAAAATTGATCAATTCAGGTTCAAAGGCAGTTCGTTCCTTGTAGGAGTGGTTGGTGTATTTTATAGTTCTAGCGATTGGATTTCACTCAAAACTCTTCAAATGACTCCTCCCACCATATTATGATGATGCCCAAGTTTTGCGCTCGATCGGAAATCCATAGCTATAAGAAATTGGACAATTCAAGTTCAAAGGCAATTCGTTCCGAATTGGAGTGGTTGGTGTATTGCATAGTTGTAGCGATTGGATTTAACTCAAAACTCAACAAATGACTCCTCCCAACATATTATGATGATGCCCAAGTTTTAGGCTCCATAGGAAATCCATAGGTGTAAGAAATTGGACAATTCAAGTTCAAAGGCAGTTCGTTTCGAATTGGAGTGGTTGGTGTATTGCATAGTTCTAGAGATTGGATTTCACTCGAAACTCACCAAATGACTCCTCCCACCGCATGATGATGATGCCCAAGTTTTGGTCTCAATCGGAAATCAATAGGGGTAAGAAATTGGACAATTCAAGTTCAAAGGCAGTTCGTTCCATGTAGGAGTGGTTGGTGTATTTCATAGTTCTAGCGATTGGATTTTACTCAAAACTCACCAAATGTCTCCTTCCACCATGTTATGTTGTTGCCCAAGTTTTGGGCTCGATCGGAAATCAATAGGGGTAAGAAATTGGACAATTCAAGTTCAAAGGCAGTTCGTTCCGAATTGGACTGGTTGGTGTATTGCATAGTTCTAGCTATTGGATGTCACTCAAAACTCACCAAATGACTCCTCCCACCATATTATGATGATGCCCAAATTTTGGGCTCGATCGAAAATCCATCGGTGTAAGAAATTGGACAATTCAAGTTCAAAGGCTGTTCGTTCCGAATTGGGGTGGTTGGGGTATTGAATAGTTCTAGCGATTGGATTTCACTCAAAAGTCACCAAATGACTCCTCCCACCATATTATGATGATGCTCAAGTTTCTGGCTCAATCGGAAATCAATAGGGGTAAGAAATTGAAAATTTCAGGTTCAAAGGCAATTCGATCCTTATGGGAGTGGTTGGTGTATTCCGTAGTTCTAGCGATTGGATTTCACTGAAAACGCTCCAAATGACTCCTCCCACCATATTATGATGATGCCCAAGTTTTGGGCTCGATCGGAAATCCATAGGGGTAAGAAATTGGACAATTCAAGTTCAAAGGCATTTCGTTACGAATTGGAGTGGTTGGGGTATTGAATAGTTCTAGCGATTGGATTTCACTCAAAACTCACCAAATGACTCCTCCCACCATATTATGATGATGCTCAAGTTTTGGGCTCAATCGGAAATCAATAGGGGTAAGAAATTGAAAATTTCAGGTTCAAAGGCAGTTCGTTCATTAAGGGAGTGGTTGGTATATTCCGTAGTTCTAGCGATTGGATTTCACTGAAAACTCTCCAAATGACTCCTCCCACCATATTATGATGATGCCCAAGTTTTGGGCTCGATCGGAAATCCATAGGGGTAAGAAATTGGACAATTCAAGTTCAAAGGCAGTTCGTTACGAATTGGAGTGGTTGGTGTATTGCATAGTTCTAGCGATTGGATTTCACTCAAAACTCAGCAAATGACTCCTCCCACAATATTATGATGATGCCCAAATTTTGGGCTCAATCGGAAATCAATAGGGGTAAGAAATTCGACAATTCAGGTTCATAGGCAGTTCGTTCCGAATTGGAGTGGTTGGTGTATTGCACAGTTCTAGCAATTGGATTTCACCCAAAACTCACCAAATGACTCCTCCCACCATATTATGATGATGCTCAAGTTTTGGGCTCAATCGGAAATCAGTAGGGGTAAGAAATTCAAAATTTCAGGTTCAAAGGCAGTTCGTTCCTTTTGGGAGTGGTTGGTGTATTCCGTAGTTCTAGCGATTGGATTTCACTGAAAACGCTCCAAATGACTCCTCCCACCATATTATGATGATGCCCAAGTTTTGGGCTCGATCGGAAATCAATTGGGGTAAGAAATTGGACAATTCAGGTTCAAAGGCAGTTCGTTCCGAATTGTAGTGGTTGGGGTATTGCACAGTTCTAGCAATTGGATTTCACTGAAAACTCTACAAATGACTCCTCCCACCACATTATGATGATGCCCAAGTTTTGGGCTCGATCGGAAATCCATAGCTATAACAAATTGGACAATTCAAGTTCAAAGGCAATTCGTTCCGAATTGGAGTGGTTGGTGTATTGCATAGTTGTAACGATTGGATTTAACTGAAAACTCAACAAATGACTCCTCCCAACATATTATGATGATGCCCAAGTTTTGGGCTCGATCAGAAATCAATAGGGGTAAGAAATTGAACAATTCAGGTTCAAAGGCAGTTCGTTCCTTGTAGGAGTGGTTGGTGTATTTCATAGTTCTAGCGATTGGATTTAACTCAAAACTCACAAAGTGACTCCTCCCACCATGTTATCATGTTGCCCAAGTTATGGGCTCGATCGGAAATCAATAGGGGTAAGAAATTGGACAATTCAATTTCAAAGGCAGTTCGTTCCGAATTGGAGTGGTTGGGGTAATGCATAGATGTCACTCAAAACTCACCAAGTGACTCCTCCCACCATATTATGATGATGCCCAAATTTTGGGCCCGATTGAAAATCCATCGGTGTAAGAAATTGGACAATTCAAGTTCAAAGGCAGTTCGTTCCGAATTGGAATGGTTGGGGTATTGAATAGTTCTAGTGATTGGATTTCACTCAAAACTCACCAAATGACTCCTCTTACCATATTTTGATGTTCCCCATGTTTTGGGCTCGATCGGAAATCAATAGGTGTAAGAAATTGGACAATGCATGTTCAAAGGCAGTTCAATCCTTATAGGAGTGGTTGGTGTCCGTAGTTCTAGCGATTGGATTTCACTCAAAACTCCCCAAATGACTCCTCCCACCATATTATTATGATGCCCAAGTTTTGGGCTTGATCGGAAATGCATAGGTGTAAGAAATTGGACAATTCAAGTTCAAAGGCAGTTCGTTCCGAATTGGAGTGGTTGAGGTATTGCATAGTTCTAGGGATTGAATTTAACTCAAAACTCAACAAATGACTCCTCCCAACATATTATGATGATGCCCAAGTTTTGGGCTAGATCGGAAATCAATTGGGGTAAGAAATTTGACAATTCAGGTTCAATGGCAGTTCGTTCCTTATAGGAGTGGTTGGTGTATTCCGTAGTTCTAGCCATTGGATTTCACTGAGAACTCACCAATTGACTCCTCCCACCATATTATGATGTTGCCCAAGTTTTGGGCTCGATCGGAAATCAATAGGGGTAAGAAATTGGACAATTCAAGTTCAAAGGCAATTTGTTCCGAATTGGAGTGGTTGGTGTATTGCATACACTACAAGAAAATAGGCCTTAGTTGACACTTCATAGTTGATGGTTTTTGCAAAACCGTCAACTGTCCTATGAAGCTTTGACGCTTTTTTAAAAGTGTCAACTACTTAGCTGGTTTACTTGACGTTTTACAAAAAACGTCAACTATATATCACTTTCCGTGATATTTTATAAAGAACGTCAACTCTCTATCACGTTTCTTGACATTTTATAAAGAATGTCAATTAAAACCCCTTTATAGCTGACACTTACTAAAATATCCTAGGGAAAACAAGCGGGCTAGAATTCACGGGTCTTCATTTCGGTCGAAATTTATCTCAAGTGTTTTCCCCAATATTCAACTCGTACTTCCTCTTGGTTACGACATTTTCCTTCATTCCAAAACCAAAAATATCAGAGTCCCTAGGGTTTTCTACTCTTTTCTTCAAATTTTAAATTGGAAACAGAAATCCAAAGAGAAAAAAGTTGGGAATCGCAAAATTCATGTTTGGGCAGGGTTCTCCTTTCTCCTCTCTCATTTCATTGTTTCCCTCTCTCATCTGCACAACAAGACTTCTCCATTTTTAGATCTGGTGAGACCCGCATGCTTTTCTCTTCCTTATTTTCTTTGCTTCCCCTTTTTCTGTTCACCTAGACCTCTCTATTTCATGTATACATGCTTTTCAAATCTTTGTTTCGAATGACATCAAGAAGTTCTCTTCTTCTAGCTCTCCGGTATTTCCTTGTTCAAAGAAGCTCCAATCGCTTCCAGGAACGACACTGCCCTCTGCCATAATATAATTTTAATTATTTAGGGTTTGATTTTTCTATTTTGTATTTTCATTTTTAGGTTTTAATTTCTGACTGAGATCTGTACAGGTTTTCATATTTTTAATTTCTCTTTGGACCAAGAATCTGTAGACAAGGTGATGATTTCATATGATCTTCTCAGCTTCTTCTTGTGGTACTCATCTTGCAGCTCAGGTTTCTTCTCCTTCTATTGTAGATTGTTTTGCATTTCTTAAATTTTCTCGTGTAATTGATGAACTGAGTTTTCCTATGTATCTTGCTCTGTTTATCGTAACTAATTTAAGAAGTATAGAAAGAAGCGGGGAGTCTTCTGTAGATGTTTTATTGAATTTGTAGTTCTTTCTCTGTATCAGATTAATTAACAAGGCAAGAATGGGAGCACTTTGTGTGTGTTGTTGATATTTCATTCTTTTTTACTTCTCTCTCTGTTTTTCAAATTTGGGTTCATATTATTTATTACTACTACTGGCAAATAATCAATCCGTCATTACTATTATTTATCAATCTTGGGGAGAGACAATGAGTTCTTGGGAAATCGATATTCATGTTTAAACCACAAGTACCTTTAAACATGCCTAACCCAAATCGATATTGATGGCACATCTAAGATCATTTTTACTGAACATATGAACCTACACAAGCATTTCTTTTATTACTTTTTTTAATAATGGCATTATACATGTTGCTTGTAACTCCTTGTGAAGATGGGCCAGATATCCCTTACATATTTTTAGAATTTTTAGCATTGTGATCCAATCTTCAGTTGGTAGTTTTTACTAGCTATTTTGGTTTGAGTTTTATGATTATCTTTTGAGTTTTAGGTTTCAGTCTTGGTCTTATTTGTTCAGGTTTTCACTTTCTAATTTCTGTTTAGATGCATTTGCAGACAAGGTGAGGATTCTACACATTAGTTTTATACTTAGTTGCTGATGTGGTTTAAATTTTTGAGAGCTGCATTGTACTCTGCAGTCAAACACTCAAAAGAATTTCTTTTGTTTCCTTCTTGTATGAGTTGGGATTGTCCGGCATCAACTCTGTGTTACTGGTATCTTTCCCCTTAAACTTAATGAAGCCAGCACTTATAATCCTTATTACTGCACACTACAAGAAAAACATGATTTCTTGACACTACCTTTGTATTTCAAGGTCAAAGAACCTCGATTCGCTTCGTTATCATTTGCTGCCCCAATCTTTTATTTCATCTCATCTTGTCTCCATCCTTGCCCATAGTCATTAATGCAATAGTTTTCCAGATTTTCGCAAAATCAAGTACTGTTAGTGAATATATGAGGAAACCCGTACAAAGTGGCTATGGAGAAAAAGTGCTCACCTCTGAGTTTCAGTTCTTTCTTTCTTTCTTCTCAATCTTCTCTGTTTTTGTATGTGTTTTGGTCAACATCTTGTTTGTGCATGTTATAATATAGATTTGTTGTTGCTCTGATTTAGTGCATTGCAGATGAAAAGAAAATGGGTTATTTTGCTAACATTTCAGATAGTGCGAGTAGCCTTTTGCCATAGGTAGTTTTATTATTAAAGATTTGAGCTTTCTAATTTAAAATTGGAGTTTAAGCTTTCAATCTTGGGCTGTGATTTTTGAAGATTTTAGTTTTTCAAGTTCTATTTGGACAATACATATGCAACCAAGGTAAACATTTTATATGACTTTTGCTAGTTGCTGATTTTATCTTTAGTTTTATTGTTGAACTTATTAGGCTACCATTCAATGGTTTTTATAATAGGAGTTGTTTGGTTTATATTGTCTTTGTTATATAAGAACCTTCGTATATTGTCTCTGTCACCAATTAGTCCCTGTGACTTCTGACAAGTTTTGGTTTCTTACAAAGGATATGCATTTTCACTGCCATTTCCTTTTAGTAATAAGGGAAATTATGTTATAAGGTACTTCAAAATCGTGTTATTGGTTTCCATGTATTTTGTGCCATTATGATATCATTTGCCTTTTTCTTTTTCTCTCTTTAGTTCTGCTGGAAGTTATCAAGAATGCACTAACTTTCTTTATTTTCATTATTTTTTTTGTCAATACGTATTTCATTATTTTTTTTTCATAGAATAAACGTTTGATTTAATGTATCTTTCACGTAATAATCTTTGTGATACATTACTGTTATGCTTCAACTTCTGAAAAAAGCTCTTTACTATTGATCCATATGATAATGTTTTGGCAGATTGGTACGACTACAGAGGTTCCAACCAAAGCAAGACTTAGGCTTATAATGGGCTTTACTTGGAGATATTATGGGGAAAAGTATAGCTTCTAAGGACAAGTTATTTCTAATTTGAGAAATACTTACACAGTACTAAAGAGCTTGGTTCATACTCGTATTGTATTTTCAATACTATTTAAGCATATGATTGTATTTTGAATTATTGTATATAAAGCTATTATTATAGCGGATGTACAATTTCCTATTTGTTTTTTATGCACTTTTAATGTTAAAAGTCTTTCTTCACAGCTTTTGTTGTCAAGGAGCTTCATTTTTGTTTTTATTTTTTTATATTATTCTCATATGCTTAAAGATGCCACCCATAGTTGGGGCCCATCCAGGACCACCTCATGGTTCAGACCAAAAAAAAAAAAGCGTCACGGAAGACTATAAGTTGACGGTTTTTCGCATCTCGTGACGATTAATATCTATCAGCGAAAACTGATTGTTGACGGACAAAAAGCGTCAAGTATGTGAATACCCTTTGCTGACACTGGTATTCCTGACGCTTTTTCAGCCATCAAGAAAATAGATTCTAGACATTTTTTAACCGTCAATTAAGGCAGTTTTTCTTGTAGTGATAGTTCTAGCGATTGGATTTGACTCAAAACTCACCAAGTGACTCCTCCCAACATATTATGATGATGCCCAAGTTTTGGGCTCGATCGGAAATCAATAGGGGTAAGAAATTGGACAATTCAAGTTCAAAGGCAGTTCGTTCCTTATAGGAGTGGTTGGTGTATTCTATAGTTCTAGAGATTGGGTTTCATTCAAAACTCACCAAATGACTCCTCCCACCATATTATGATGATGCCCAAGTTTTGGGCTCGATCGGAAATCCATAGGTGTAAGAAATTGGACAATTCAAGTTCAAAGGCAATTCGTTCCAAATTGGAGTGGTTGGTGTATTGCATAGTTGTAGGGATTGGATTTAACTCAAAACTCAACAAATGGCTCCTCCCAACATATTATGATGATGCCCAGGTTTTGGGCTCGATCGGAAATCAATAGGGGTAAGAAATTGGACAATTCAAGTTCAAAGGCAGTTCGTTACGAATTGGAGTGGTTGGTGTATTGCATAGTTCTAGCGATTGGATGTCACTCAAAACTCACCAAATGACTCCACCCACCATATTATGATGATGCCCAAGTTTAGGGCTCGATCGGAAATCCATAGGTGTAAGAAATTGAACAATTCAAGTTCAAAGGCAATTTGTTCCGAATTGGAGTGGTTGGTGTATTTCATAGTTCTAGCGGTTGGATTTAACTCAAAAATCACCAAATGACTCCTCCCACCATGTTATGATGTTGCCCAAGTTTTGGGCTCGATCGGAAATCCATAGGTGTAAGAAATTGGACAATTCAAGTTCAAAGGCACTTCGTTCCGAATTGGAGTGGTTGGTGTATTGCATAGTTCTTGCGATTGGATGTCACTCAAAACTCACCAAATGACTCCTCCCACCATATTATGATGATGCCCATAGGTGTAAGAAATTGGACAATTCAAGTTCAAAGGCAATTCGTTCCGAATTGGAGTGGTTGGTGTATTTCATAGTTCTAGCGATTGGATTTAACTCAAAAGTCACCAAATGACTCCTCCCACCATGTTATGATGTTGCCCAAGTTTTGGGCTCGATCGGAAATCAATATGGGCAAGAAATTGGACAATTCAAGTGCAAAGGCAATTCGTTCCGAATTGGAGTGGTTGGTGTATTGCGTAGGTGTAGCGATTGGATTTAACTCAAAACTCAACAAATGACTCCTCCCAACATATTATGATGATGCCAAGGTTTTGGGCTCGATCGGAAATGAATAGGGGTAAGAAATTGGACAATTCAAGTTCAAAGGCAGTTCGTTCCGAATTGGAGTGGTTGCTGTATTCCGTAGTTCTAGCGATTGGATTTCACTCAAAACTCACCACTTGACTCCTCCCACCATATTATGATGATGCCCAAGTTTTGGGCTCGATCGAAAATCAATAGGTGTAAGAAATTGGACAATTCAAGTTCAAAGGGAATTCGTTCCGAATTGTAGTGGTTGGTGTATTTCATAGTTCTAGCGATTGGATTTAACTCAAAAGTCACCAAATGACTCCTCCCACCATGTTATGATGTTGCCCAAGTTTTGGGCTCGATTGGAAATCAATAGGGGCAAGAAATTGGACAATTCATGTTCAAAGGCAGTTTGTTCCGAATTTTAGTGGTTGGTGTATTGCATAGTTCTAGATTTTGGATGTCACTCAAAACTCACCAAATGACTCCTCCCACCATATTATGATGATGCCCAAATTTTTGGCTCGATCGAAAATCCATTGGTGTAAGAAATTGGACAATTCAAGTTCAAAGGCAGTTCGTTTCGAATTGGAGTGGTAGGGGTATTGAATAGTTCTAGCGATTGGATTTCACTCAAAACTCACCAAATGACTCCTCCCACCATATTATGATGTTGCCCAAGTTTTGGGCTCGATCGGAAATCAATAGGGGTAAGAAATTGGACAATGCATGTTCACAGGCAGTTCGATCCTTATAGGAGTGGTTGGTGCCCGTAGTTTTAGCGTTTTGATTTCACTCAAAACTCACCAAATGGCTCCTCCCACCATATTATTATGATGCCCAAGTTTTGGGCTCGATCGGAAATCAATAGGGGTAAGAAATTGGACAATTCAAGTTCAAAGGCAATTTGTTCCGAATTGGAGTGGTTGGTGTATTGCATAGTTCTAGCGATTGGATTTCACCCAAAACTCACCAAATGACTCCTCCCACCATATTATGATGATGCCCAAGTTTTGGGCTCGATCGGAAATCAATAGGTGTAAAAAATTGATCAATTCAGGTTCAAAGGCAGTTCGTTCCTTGTAGGAGTGGTTGGTGTATTTTATAGTTCTAGCGATTGGATTTCACTCAAAACTCTACAAATGACTCCTCCCACCATATTATGATGATGCCCAAGTTTTAGGCTCGATCGGAAATCCGTAGGTGTAAGAAATTGGACAATTCAAGTTCAAAGGCAGTTCGTTTCGAATTGGAGTGGTTGGTGGTATTGCATAGTTCTAGCGATTGGATGTCACTCGAAACTCACCAAATGACTCCTCCCACCACATTATGATGATGCCCAAGTTTTGGTCACGATCCGAAATCCATAGGTGTAAGAAATTGGACAATTGAAGTTCAAAGGCAATTCGTTCCGAATTGGTGTGGTTGGTGTATTTCATAGTTCTAGCGATTGGATTTAACTCAAAACTCACCAAATGACTCCTCCCACCATGTTATGATGTTGCCCAAGTTTTGGGCTCGATTGTAAATCAATAGGGGTAAGAAATTGGACAATTCAAGTTCAAAGGCAGTTCGTTCCGAATTGGAGTGGTTGGTGTATTGCATAGTTCTAGCGATTGGCTGTCACTCAAAACTCACCAAATGACTACTCCCACCATATTATGATGATGCCCAAATTTTGGGCTCGATCGAAAATCCATCGGTGTAAGAAATTGGACAATTCGAGTTCAAAGGAAGTTCGTTCCGAATTGGAGTGGTTGGGGTATTGAAAAGTTCTAGCGATTAGATTTCACTCAAAACTCACCAAATGACTCCTCCCACCATATTATGGTGATGCTCAAGTTCTGGGCTCGATCGGAAATCAATTGCGGTAAGAAATTGGACAATTCAGGTTCTAAGGAAGTTCGTTCCTTATAGGAGTGGCTGGTGTATTCCATAGTTCTAGCGATTGGATTTCACTCGAAACTCACCAAATCACTCCTCCCACCACATTATGATGATGCCCAAGGTTTGGGCTCCATCGGAAAACAATAGGGTTAAGAAATTAGACAATTCAGGTTCAAAGGCAGTTCGTTCCGTATAGGAGTGGTTGGCGTATTCCGTGGTTCTAGCGATTGGATTTCACTCAACACTCACCAAATGCCTCCTCCCACCATATTATGATGATGCCCAAGTTTTGGGCTCGATCAGAAATCAATAGGGGAAGAAATTGGACAATTCAATTTCGAAGGCAGTTCGTTCCGAATTGGAGTGGTTGGTGTATTGCATAGTTCTAGCGATTGGCTTTCACTCGAAACTCACCAAATGACTCCTCCCCCCAAATTATGATGATACTCAAGTTTTGGGCTCGATCGGAAACCAATAGGGGTAAGAAATTGAAAATTTCAGGTTCAAAGGCAGTTCGTTCCTTATAGGAGTGGTCGTTGTATTCCGTAGTTCTAGCGATTGGATTTCACTCAAAACTCACCAAATGACTCCTCCCACCATATTATGATGATGCCCAAGTTTTGGGCTCGATCGGAAATCAATAGGGGTAAGAAATTGGACAATTCAAGTTCAAAGGCAATTTGTTCCGAATTGGAGTGGTTGGTGTATTCCATAGTTCTAGAGATTGGATTTCACTCAAAACTCACCAAATGACTCCCCCAGCCATATTATGATGATGCCCAAGTTTTGGGCTCGATCGGAAATCCATAGGTGTAAGAAATTGGACAATTCAAGTTCAAAAGCAGTTCTTTCCTAATTGGAGTGGTTGTTGTATTGCATAGTTCTAGGAATTGGATTTCACTCAAAACGCACCACATGACTCCTCCCACCATATTATGATGATGCCCAAGTTTTGGGCCCGATCGGAAATCCATAGGTGTAAGAAATTGGATAATTCAAGTTCAAAGGCAGTTCGTTCCGAATTGGAGTGGTTGGTGTATTCCATAGTTCTAGCAATTGGATTTCACTCAAAACTCACCATATGACTCCTCCCACCATATTATGATGATGGCCAAGTTTTGGGCTCGATCTTAAATCAATAGGGGTAAGAAATTGGACAATTCCGGTTCAGAGGCAGTTCGTTCCGAATTGGAGTGGTTTGTTTATTGCGTAGTTCATGCGTTTGGATTTTACTCAAAACTCACCAAATGACTCCTCCCACCATATTATGTTGATGCCCAAGTTTTGGGCTCGATCGGAAATCAATAGGGGTAAGAAATTGGACAATTCAGGTTCAAAGGCAATTCATTCTGAATTGTAGTGGTTGGAGTATTGCATTGTTGTAGCGATTGGATTTCACTCAAAACTCACCAAATGACTCCTCCCACCATATTATGATGATGCCCAAGTTTTGGGCTCGATCGGAAATCCATAGGGGTAAGAAATTGGACAATTCAGGTTCAAAGGAAGTTCGTTCCTTGTTGGAGTGGTTGGTGTATTCCGTAGTTCTAGCGATTGGATTTCACTCAAAACTCACCAAATGACTCCTCCCTCCAAATTATGGTGATACCCAAGTTTGGGGCTCCATCGGAAATCAACAGGGGTAAGAAATTGGACAATTCAGGTTCAAAGGCAGTTCGTTCCTTATATGAGTCGTTTTTGTATTCCGTAGTTCTAGCGATTGGATTTCACTCCAAACTCACCAAATGACTCCTCCCACCATATTATGATGATGCCCAAGTTTTGGGCTCGATCGGAAATCCATAGGGGTAAGAAATTGGACAATTCAGGTTCAAAGGAAGTTCGTTCCTTGTTGGAGTGGTTGGTGTATTCCGTAGTTCTAGCGATTGGATTTCACTCAAAACTCACCAAATGACTCCTCCCTCCAAATTATGGTGATACCCAAGTTTGGGGCTCCATCGGAAATCAACAGGGGTAAGAAATTGGACAATTCAGGTTCAAAGGCAGTTCGTTCCTTATATGAGTCGTTTGTGTATTCCGTAGTTCTAGCGATTGGATTTCACTCAAAACTCACCAAATGACTCCTCCCACCATATTATGATGATGCCCAAGTTTTGGGCTCGATCGGAAATCAATAGGGGTAAGAAATTGGACAATTCAAGTTCAAAGGCAATTTGTTCCGAATTGGAGTGGTTGGTGTATTCCATAGTTCTAGAGATTGGATTTCACTCAAAACTCACCAAATGAATCCTCCCATCATATTATGATGATGCCCAAGATTTGGGCTCGATCGGAAATCGATAGGTGTAAGAAATTGGACAATTCAAGTTCAAAGGCAGTTCGTTCCTTATAGGAGTGGTCGGTGTATTCCGTAGTTCTAGAGATTGGATTTCACTCAAAACTCACCAAATGAATCCTCCCATCATATTATGATGATGCCCAAGATTTGGGCTCGATCGGAAATCGATAGGTGTAAGAAATTGGACAATTCAAGTTCAGAGGCAGTTCGGTCGGAATTGTAGTGGTTGGTGTATTGCATAGTTGTAGCGATTGGATTTCCCTCAAAACTCACTAAATGACTCCTCCCCCCATATTATGATGATGCCCGAGTTTTGGGCTCGATCGGGAATCCATAGGTGTAAGAAATTGGACAATTCAAGTTCAAAGGCAGTTCGTTCCTTTTTGGAGTGGTTGGTGTATTCCGTAGTTCTAGCGATTGGATTTCACTCGAAACTCACCAAATGACTCCTCCCACCATATTATGATGATGCCCAAGTTTCGGGCTCGATCGGAAATCCATAGGTGTAAGGAATTGGACAATTCAAGTTCAAAGGCAGTTCGTTCCGAATTGGAGTGGTTGGTGTATTGCATAGTTCTAGCGATTGGATTTCACTCGAAACTCTCCAAATGACTCCTCCCACCATATTATGATGATGCCCAAGTTTTGGGCTCGATCGGAAATCAATAAGGGTAAGAAATTGGACAATTCATGTTCAAAGGCAGTTCATTCCTTATAGGAGTGGTTGGTGTATTCCGTAGTTCTGGGGATTGGATTTCACTCAAAACTCACCAAATGACTCCTCCCACCATATTATGCAGATGTCCATGTTTTGGGCTCCATCGACAATCCATCGGTGTAAGAAATTGGACAATTCAAGGTCAAAGGCAATTCATTCTGAATTGGAATGGTTGGTGTATTGAATAGTTCTGGCAATTGGATTTCACTCAAAACTGACCAAATGACTACTCCCACCGTATTATGATGATGCCCAAGTTTTGGGCTCGATCGGAAATCCGTAGGTGCAAGAAATTGGACAATTCAAGTTCAAAGGCATTTCGTTCCGAATTTGAGTGGTTGGTGTATTGCGTAGTTATAGCGATTGGATTTCACTCAAAACTAACCAAATGACTCCTCCCAACATATTATGATAATGCCCAAGTTTTGGGCTCGATCGGAAATCTGTAGGTGCAAGAAATTGGACAATTCAAGTTCAAAGGCAGTTCGTTTCGAACTGGAGTGATTGGTGTATTGCATAGTTCTAGTGATTGGATTTCACTCAAAACTCACCAAATGATTCCTCCCACCATATTATGATGTTGCCCAAGTTTTGGGCTTGATCGGAAATCCATAAGAGTAAGAAATTGGATAAGTCAGGTTCAAAGTCTGTTCGTTTCGAATTGGAGTGGTCAGTGTATTGCGTAGTTCTAGCAATTGGATTTCACTCAAAACTCACCAAACGATTCCTCCCACCATATTGTGATGATGCCCAAGCTTTGGGCTTGATCGGAAATCAATAAGGGTAAGAAATTGGACAAGTCAGGTTCAAAGGCAGTTCGTTCCTTATATGAGTCGTTTGTGTATTCCGTAGTTCTAGCGATTGGATTTCACTCCAAACTCACCAAATGACTCCTCCCACCATATTATGATGATGCCCTAGTGTTGGGCTCGATCGGAAATCCATAGGTGTAAGAAATTGGACAATTCAAGTTCAAAAGCAGTTCGTTCCGAATTGGAGTGGTTAGTGTATTGCATAGTTCTAGCGATTGGATTTCACTCAAAACTCACCAAATGACTCCTCCCACCATATTATGATGACGCCCCAATTTTGGGCTCGATCGGAAATCCATAAGTGTAAGAAATTGGACAATTCAAGTTCAAAGGCAGTTCGTTTATTATAGGCGTGGTTGGTGTATTCCGTACATCTAGCGATTGGATTTCACTCAAAACTCACCAAATGACTCCTCCCACCATATGATGATGAAGCCCAAGTTTCGAGCTCGATCTTAAATCAACAGGGGTAAGAAATTGGACAATTTCGGTTCGAAGGAAGTTCGTTCCTTGTAGGAGTGGTTGGTGTATTGCATTGTTCTAGCGATTGGATTTCACTCGAAACTCACCAAATGACTCCTCCCACCTTATTATGACGATGCCCAAGTTTTGGGCTCGATCTTAAACCAATAGGGTAAAGAAATTGGACAATTCCGGTTCAAAGGCAGTTCGTTCCTTATAGGAGTGGTTGGTGTATTGCATTGTTCTAGCGATTGGATTTCACTCAAAACTCACCAAATGACTCCTCCCACCATATTTTGATGATGCCCAAGTTTTGGGCTCGATCTTAAACCAACAGGGTAAAGAAATTGGACAATTCCGGTTCGAAGGCAGTTCGTTCCTTATAGGAGTGGTTGGTGTATTGCATTGTTCTAGCGATTGGATTTCACTCAGAACTCACCAACTGACTCCTCCCACCATACTATTTTGATGCCCAAGTTTTGGGCTCGATCGGAAATCCATAGGTGTAAGAAACTGGAAAATTCAAGTTCAAAAGCAGTTCGTTCCGAATTAGAGTGGTTGGTGTATTGCATAGTTCTAGCGATTGGATTTCACTCAAAACTCACCAAATGACTCCTCCCACCATATTATGATGATGCCAAAGTTTTGGGCTCGATTGGAAATCAATCGGGGTAAGAAACTGGACCATTCATGTTCGAAGGCAGTTCGTTCCTTATAGGAGTGGTTTGCGTATTCCGTAGTTCTAGCGATTGGATTTCACTCAAAACTAACCAAATGACTCCTCCCACCATATTATGATGATGCCCATGTTTTGGGCTCTATCGGAAATCCATAGGTGTAAGAAATTGGACAATTCAAGTTCGAAGGCAGTTCGTTCCGAATTGGAGTGGATGGTGTATTGCATAGTTCTAGGGATTGGATTTCACTCAAAACTCACCAAATGACTCCTCCCACCATATTATGATGATGCCCAAGTTTTGGGCTCGATTGGAAATCAATCGGGGTAAGAAACTGGACCATTCATGTTCAAAGGCAGTTCGTTCCGTATAGGAGTGGTTGGTGTATTCCGTAGTTCTAGCGATTGGATTTCAATCCAAACTCACCAAATGACTCCTCCCACCATATTCTGATGATGCCCAAGTTTTGGGCTCCATCGAAAATCCATTGGTGTAAGAAATTGGACAATTCAAGTTCGTAGGCAGTTCGTTCCGAATTGGAGTGGTTGGTGTATTGCATAGTTCTAGCGATTGAATTTCACTCAAAACTCACCGAATGACTCCTCCCACCTTATTATGGTGTTGCCCAAGTTTTGGGCTCGATCCAAAGTCCATAGGCCATAGAAATTGGACAATTCAAGTTCGTACTGAGTTTGTGCCTTAAATGGAGTGGTTGGTGTATTGCATAGGTCTAGCAATTGGATTTCACTCAAAACTCACCGAATGACTCCTCCCACCATATTATGGTGGTGCCTAAGTTTTGGGCTGGATCCGAAATCCATAGGTAATAGAAATTTGACAGTTCAAGATCGTACTCAGTTTCTGCCTTAAATGGAGTGGTTGGTGTATTGTATAGTTCTAGCAATTGGATTTCACTGAAAACTCACCGAATGACTCTTCCCACCTTGTTACGTTGTTGCCCAAGTTTTCGGCTCGATACTAAATCCATAGGCTGTAGAAATTGGACAATTCAAGTTTGTACTCAGTTTGTACCTTAAACGGAGTGCTTGGTTTATTGCACAGTTCTAGCAATTGGATTTCACTCAAACCTCACCGAAAGACTCCTCCCACCTTATTATAATGTTGCCCAAGTTTTGGGCTTGATCCGAAATGAATAGGGGTAAGAAATTGGACAATTCAAGTTCGTATCCAGTTTGTGCCTTAAATGGATTGGTTGGTGTATTGCATAGTTCTAGCAATTGGATTTCACTCAAAACTCACCAAATGACTCCTCCCACCTTATTATGATATTGCCCAAGTTTTGAGCTCGATCCAAAATCAATAGGCCATTGAAATTGGAGAATTCATGTTCGTACTCAGTTTGTGCCTTAAATGGAGTGGTTGGTGTATTGCATAGTTCTAGCGATTGGATTTCAAACAATACCCACCGAATGACTCCTGCCACCTTATTATGGTGATGCCCAAGTTTTGGGCTCGATACGAAATCCATAGGCCATAGAAATTGGACAATTCAACTCCGTACTCAGTTTGTGCCTTAAATGGGGTCGTTGGTGTATTGCATAGTTCTAGCGATTGGATTTCACTCAAAACCCACCGAATGACTCCTGCCACCTTATTATGGTGATTCCCAAGTTCTGGGCTCGATCCGAAATCTATACGGGTAAGAAATTGGACAATTCCTGTTTGTGCCTTAAATGGGGTGGTTGGTATATTGCTTAGTTCTAGCGATTGGATTTCACTCAAAAATCACCGAATGACTCCTCCCACCTTGTTATGATGTTGCCCAAGTTTTGGGCTCGATCCGAAAACCATGGGCCATAGAAATTGGAAAATTCAAGTCCGTACTCAATTTGTGCCTTAAATGGAGTGGTTGGTGTATTGCATAGTTCCAGCGATTGGATTTCACTCAAAAATTACCGAATGACTCCTCCCACCTTGTTATGATGTTGCCCAAGTTATGGGCTCGATCCGAAATCCATAGGCCATAGAAATTGGAGAATTCAAGTTCGTACTCAATTTGTGCCTTAAATGGAGTGGTTGGTGTATTGCATTGTTCTAGCGATTGTATTTCACTCAAAGCACACCGAATGACTCCTCCCACCTGATTATGATGTTGCCCAGGTTTTGGGACCGATCCGAAATCAATAGGGGTAAGAAATTGGACAATTCAAGTTCGTACCCAATTTGTGCCATAAATGGAGTGGTTGGTGTATTGCCCAGTTCTAGCGATTGGATTTCACTCAAAACTCACCGAATGACTCGTCCCACCTTATTATGATGTTGCCCAAGTTTTGGGCTCGATCCGAAATCAATGGGCCATAGAAATTGGACTATTCAAGTTTGTACTCAGTTTGTGCCTTAAATGGAATGGTTGGTGTATTGCATAGTTCTAGCGATTGGATTTCACTCAAAACACACCGAATGACTCCTCCCCCCCAATTATGATGTTGCCCAGGTTTTGGGCTCGATCCGAAATCAATATGAGTAAGAAATTGGACAATTCAAGTTCGTACTCAGTTTGTGCCTTACTTGGAGTGGTTGGTGTATTGCATAGGTCTAGTGATTGGATTTCACTCAAAACTCACCGAATGACTCCTCCCTTCTTATTATGATGTTGCCCAAGTTTTGGGCTCGATCCGAAATCAATGGGCCATAGAAATTGGACTATTCAAGTTTGTACTCAGTTTGTGCCTTAAATGGATGGGTTGGTGTATTGCATAGTTGAAGCTATTGGATTTCACTCATAATTCACCGAATGTCTCCTCCCACCTTACAATGATGTTCCCCAAGTTTTGGGCTCAATCCGAAATCAATAGGGGTAAGAAATTGGACAATTCAAGTTCGTACCCAGTTTGTGCCTTAAATGGAGTGGTTGGTGTATTGCATAGTTTTAGGGGTTGGATTTCATTCAAAACTCACCGAATGACTCCTTCCACCTTATTATGATGTTTCCCAAGGTTTGGGCTCAATCCAAAATCCATAGGCCATAGAAAATGGACTATTCAAGTTCGTACTCAATTTCTTCCTTAAATGGAGTGGTTGGTGTATTGCATAGTTGAAGTTATTGGATTCAAGTTCGTACTCAGTTTGTGCCTTAAATGGAGTGGTTGGTGTATTGCATAGTTCAAGCTATTGGATTTCACTCAAAACTCACCGAATGACTCCTCCCACCATATTATGTTGTTTCCCAAGTTTTGGGCTCGATACAAAGTCAATAGGGGTAAGAAATTGGACAATTCAAGTTCGTCCCCAGTTTATGCTTTAAATGGAGTGGTTGGTGTATTGCATAGTTCTAGCGATTGGATTCCACTCAAAACTCACCGACTGACTCCTCCCACCTTATTATGATGTTGCCCAAGTTTTGGGCTCAATCCGAAATCAATGGGCCATAGAAATTGGACAATTCAAGTTCGTACTCAATTTGTGCCTTAAATAGAGTGCTTTGTGTATTGCATAGTTCCAGCGATTGGATTTCACTCAAAACTTACCGAATGACTCGTCCCACCTTATTATGATGTTGCCCAAGTTTTGGGCTCGATCCGAAATGAATGGGCCATAGAAATTGGACTATTCAAGTTTGTACTCAATTTGTGCCTTAAATGGAGGGGTTGGTGTATTGCGTAGTTGAAGCTATTGGATTTCACTCAAAATTCACCGAATGTCTCCTCCCACCTTACTATGATGTTGCAAAACTTTTGGGCTCAATTCCGAAATCAATAGGGGTAAGAAATTGGACAATTCAAGTTCGTTCCCAATTTGTTCCTTAAATGGAGTGGTTGGTGTTTTGCATATTTCTAGCGATTGGATTTCACTCAAAACTCACCGAATGACTCCTCCCACCTTATTATGATGTTGCCCATGTTTTGGGCTCGATCCGAAATCAATGGGCCATCGGAATTGGACTATTCAAGCTCATACTCAGTTTGTGCCTTAAATGGAGTGGTTGGAGTATTGCATAGTTCTAGCAATTGGATTTCATTCAAAACTCACCGAATGACTCCTCCCACCTTATTACGATGTTGCCCAAGTTTAGGGCTCGATCCGAAATCAATAGGGGTAAGCAATTGGACAATTCAAGTTCGTCCCCAGTTTATGCCTTAAATGGAGTGGTTGGTGTATTGCTTAGTTCTAGCAGTGGGATTCCACTCAAAACTCAACGAATGACTCCTCCCACCCTATTATGTTATTGCCCAAGTTTTGGGCTCGATCTGAAATCAATGGGCCATAGGAATTGGACTATTCAAGTTCGTACTCAATTTGTGCCTTAAATAGAGTGCTTTGTGTATTGCATAGTTCCAGCTATTGGATTTCACTCAAAACTCACCGAATGACTCCTCCTACCTTATTATGATATTGCCCAAGTTTTGGGTTCGATCCGAAATCAATGGGCCATAGGAATTGGACTATTCAAGTTCGTACTCAGTTTGTGCCTTAAATGGAGTGGTTGGTGTATTGCATAGTTCAAGCAATTGGATTTCAATCAGAACTCACCGAATGACTCCTCCTACCTTATTATGATGTTGCCCAAGTTTTGGGCTCGATACAAAATCAATAGGGGTAAGAAATTGGACAATTCAAGTTCATCCCCAGTTTATGCCTTAAATGGAGTGGTTGGTGTATTGCATAGTTCTAGCGATTGGATTCCACTCAAAACTCACCGACTGACTCCTCCCACCTTATCATGATGTTGCCCAAGTTTTGGGCTCAATCCGAAATCAATAGGCCATAGAAATTGGACAATTCAAGTTCGTACTCAATTTGTGCCTTAAATAGAGTGCTTTGTGTATTGCATAGTTCCAGCGATTGGATTTCACTCAAAACTCACCGAATGACTCCTCCCACCTTATTATGATGTTGCCCAAGTTTTGGGCTCGATCCGAAATCAATGGGCCATAGAAATTGGACTATTCAAGTTTGTACTCAGTTTGTGCCTTAAATGGAGGGGTTGGTGTATTGCATAGTTGAAGCTATTGGAATTCACTCAAAATTCACCGAATGTCTCCTCCCACCTTACTATGATGTTGCCCAAGTTTTGGGCTCAATCCGAAATCAATAGGGGTAATAAACTAGACAATTCAAGTTAGTTCCTAGTTTGTTCCGTGAATGGAGTGGTTGGTGTATTGCACAGTTCTAGCGATTGGATTCCACTCAAAACTCACCGACTGACTCCTCCCACCTTATTATGATGTTGCCCAAGTTTTGGGATCGATCCGAAATCAATGGGCCATAGAAATTGGACAATTCAAGTTCGTACTCAATTTGTGCCTTAAATAGAGTGCTTTGTGTATTGCATAGTTCCAGCGATTGGATTTCACTCAAAACTCACCGAATGACTCCTCCCACCTTATTATGATGTTGCCCAAGTTTTGGGCTCGATCCGAAACAATGGGCCACAAAAATTGGACTATTCAAGTTTGTACTCTGTTTGTGCCTTAAATGGAGTGGTTGGTGTATTGCATAGTTCAAGCTATTGGATTTCACTCAAAACTCACCGAATCTGTACTCCCACCTTATTATGATGTTGCCCAAGTTTTGGGCTTGATCCGACGTGAATAGGGGTAAGAAATTGGACAATTCAAGTTCATACTCAGCTTGTACCTTAAATGGAGTGGTTGGTGTATTGCATAGTTCTAGCGGTTGGATTCCACTCAAAACTCACCGAATGACTCCTCCCACCATATTATGATGTTGCCCAAGTTTTGGGCTCGGTCCGAAATCAATAGGCCATAAAAATTGGTGATGTTGCCCAAGTATTATCAATAGGCCATATTATGATGTTGCCCAAGTATTGCACAGTTCCAGCGATTGGATTTCACTGAAAACTCAATATGGTGGGAGGAGTTATTTGGTGAGTTTTGAGGGAAATCCAATTGCTACAACTATGCAATACACCAACCACTCCAATTCGAAACGAACTGCCTTTGAACTTGAATTGTCCAATTTCTTACACCTATGGATTTCCGATCGATCCCAAAACTTGGGCATCATCATAATATGGTGGGAGGAGTCATTTGGTAAATTTTGAGTGAAATCCAATCGCTATAACTATGCAATACACCCACCACTCCAATTCGGAACGAACTGCCTTTTAACTTGAATTGTCCAATGTCTTACACCTATAGATTTCCGATCGAGCCCAAAACTTGGGCACCATCATAATATGGTGGGACGAGTTATTTGGTGAGTTTTGAGTGAAATTCAATCCCTAGAACAATGCAATACACCAACCACTCCAATTCGGAACGAACTGCCTTTGAACTTGAATTGTCCAATTTCTTACACCTATGGAATTCCAATCGATCCCAAAACTTGGGCATCATCATAATATGGTGGGAGGAGTCATTTGGTGAGTTTTGAGTGAAATACAATCGCTAGAACAATGCAATACCCCAACCACTCTAATTCGGAACGAACTGCCTTTCAACCTGAGTTGTCCAATTTCTAACCCCTATTGATTTCTGATAGAGCCCAAAACTTGGGCACCATCATAATATGTTCGGAGGAGTTATTTGGTGAGTTTTGAGTAAAATCCAATCGCTAGAACTATGCAATACACCAACCATTCCAATTCGGAACGAACTGCCTTCGAACTTGAATTGTCCAATTTCTTACACCTATGGATTTCCGATCGAGCCCAAAACTTGGGCATCATCATAATATGGTGGGAGGAGTCATTTGGTGAGTTTTGAGTGAAATCCAATCGCTAGAACTATGCAATACACCAACCACTCCAATTACGAACGAACTGCGTTGGAACTTGAATTGTCCAATTTCTTACACCTATGGATATTCGATCGAGCCCAAAACTTGGGCATCATCATAATATGGTGGGAGGAGTCATGTGGTGAGTTTTGATCGAAATCCTATTGCTAGAACCACGGAATACACCAACCACTCCTATATATAACGAACTGCCTTTGAACCTGAATTGTCCAATTTCTAACACCTATTGATTTCCGATCGAGCCCAAAACTTGGCCACCACCATAATATGGTGGGAGGAGTCATTTGGTGAGTTTTGAGTGAAATCCAATCGCTAGAACTATGCAATACACAACCACTCCAATTCGGAACGAACTGCCTTTGAACTTGAATTGTCCAATTTGTTACACCTATGGATTTCCGATCGAGCCCAAAACTTGGGCATCATCATAATATGGTGGGAGGAGTCATTTGGTGAGTTTTGAGGAAAACCCAGTCGCTACAACTATGCAATACTCCAACAACTCCATTGAAGGCACAAACTTTGTGCGAACATGAATTGTTCAATTTCTTACCCCTATTGATTTTGGATCGAGTCCAAAACTTGGTAAACACCATAATTAGGTCGGAGGAGTCAATCGGTGGGATTTGAGTGAAATCTAATCGCTACAACTATGCAATACACCAACCACTCCATTTAAGGCACAAACTGGGTACGAACTTGAATTGCCTAATTTCATACCCCAATTGATTTCGGATTTAGACCAAAACTTGGGCAACATTATAATAAGGTGGGAGAAGTCATTCGGGGAATTTTGAGTGAAATCCAATCGCTAGAACTATGCAATACACCAACCACTCCAATTCCGAACGAACTGCCGTGGAACTTGAATTGTCCAACTTTTTACACCTATGGATTTCCGATCGAGCCCAAAACTTGGGAATCATCATAATATGGTGGAGGAGTCATGTGGTGAGTTTTGATCGAAATCCTATTGCTAGAACTACGGCATACACCAACCACTCCTATATGGAACGAACTGCCTTTCAACCTAAATTGTCCAGTTTCTTACCCCAATTGATTTCCGATCGAGCCCAAAACTTGGGCATCATCATAATATGGTGGGAGGAGTCATTTGGTGAGTTTTTAGTGAAATCCAATCACTAGAACTACGGACTACACCAACCACTCCTATAATCAACGAACTGCCTTTGAACGTGAATTGTCCAATTTCTTACCCCTATTTATTTCCGATCGAGCCCAAAACTTGGGCATCATCATAATATTGTGGGAGGAGTCGTTTGGAGAGTTTTGAGTGACATCCAATCGCTAGAACTACGGAATACACCAACCACAACTATAACGAACGAACTGCCTTTGAATCTGAATTGTCCAATTTCTTGCACCTATGGATTTCTGATCGAGCCCAAAACTTGGGCATCATCGTAATATGGTGGGAGGACTCATTTGGAGACTTTGGAGTGAAATCGAATCGCTAGAACTACGGAGTACACAAACCACTCCTATAAGGAACGAACTGCCTTTCAACCTGAATTGTCCAATTTCTTACCCCTACTGATTTCCGATCGAGCTCAAAAGTTGGGCATCAACATCATATGGTGGGAGGAGTCATTTGGTCAGTTTTGAGTGAAATCCAATCGCTAGAACTACGGAATACACAAGCCACTCCTATAAGGAACGAACTGCCTTTCAACTTGAATTGTCCAATCTCTTACCCCTATTGATTTCCGATCGAGCCCAAAACGTGGGCATCATCATAATATGGTGGGAGGAGTCATTGGTTGAGTTTTGAGTGAAATCCAATCGCTAGAACTACGGAATACACCAACCACTCCTATAAGGAACGAACTGCCTTTGAACCTGAATTGTCCAATTTCTTACACCTATGGAATTCCGATCGAGCCCAAAAATTGGGCATCGTCATAATATGGTGGGGGAAGTCATTTGGTGAGTTTGGAGTGAAATCCAATCGCTATAACTACGGAATACACAAACCACTCATGTGAGGAACAAACTTCCTTTCAACCTGAATTGTCCAATTTCCTACCCCTATTGATTTCCGATCGAGCCCAAAACTTGGTCATCATCATAATATGGGGGGAGGAGTCATTTGGTGAGTTTTGAGTGAAATCCAATCACTAGAACTATGGACTACACCAACCACTCCTATAATCAACAAACTGCCTTTGAACCTGAATTGTCCAATTTCTTACCCCTATTGATTTCCGATCAAGCCCAAAACCTGGGCATCATCATAATATTGTGGGAGGAGTCGTTTGGTGAGTTTTGAGTGAAATCCAATCACTAGAACTACGGACTACACCAACCACTCCTATAATCAACGAACTGCCTTTGAACCTGAATTGTCCAATTTCTTACACCTATGGATTTCCGATCAAGCCTAAAACTTGGGCATCATCATAATATGGTGGGAGGAGTCATTTGGAGAGTTTGGAGTGAAATCGAATCGGTAGAAGTACGGAATACACAAACCACTCCTATAATTAACGAACTGCCTTTGAACCTGAATTGTCCAATTTCATACCCCTATTGATTTTCGATCGAGCCCAAAACCTAGACATCATCATAATATGGTGGGAGGAGTCATTTGGTGAGTTTCGAGTGAAATCCAATTGCTAGAACTACGGAATACACCAACCACTCCTATAAGGAACGTACTGCCTTTGAACATGAATTGTCCAATTTCTTACACCTATGGATTTCCGAACGAGCCCAAAAATTGGGCATCATCATAATATGGCAGGAGGAGTCATTTGGTGAGTTTTGAGTGAAATCCAATCACAAGAACTACGGACCACCCCACCCACTCCTATAATCAACGAACTGCCTTTGAACCTGAATTGTCCAATTTCTTACCCCTATTGATTTCCGATCGAGCCCAAAACTTGGGCATCATTATAATATGGTGGGAGGAGTCATTTGGAGAGTTTGGAGTGAAATTAAATCGCTAGAACTACGGAATACACAAAGCACTCCTATAAGCAATGAACTGCCTTTCAACCTGAATTGTTCAATTTCTTACCCCTATTGATTTCCGATCGAGCCCAAAACTTGGGCATCATCATAATATGGTGGGCGGAGTCATTGTTTGAGTTTTGAGTGAAATCCAAACTCTAGAACTACGGAATACACCAACCACTCCTATATGGAATGAACTGCCTTTGAACCTGAATTGTCTAAGTTCTTACACCTATGGATTTCCGATCGAGCCCAAAAATTGGGCGTCATCATAATATGGTGGGAGGAGTCATTTGGAGAGTTTGGAGCGAAATTGAATCGATAGAACTACGGAATACACAAACCACTCCTATAAGGAACGAACTGCCTCTCAACCTGAATTGTCCAATTTGTTACCCCTATTGATTTCTGATCGAGCCCAAAACCTGGGCATCATCATAATATGGTGGGAGGAGTCATTGGTTGAGTTTTCAGTGAAATCCAATTGATAGAACTACGGAATACACCAACCACTCCTATATGGAACGAACTGCCTTTGAACTTGAGTTGTAAAATTTATTACACCTATGGATTTCCGACCGAGCCCAAAACTTGGACATCATCATAATATGGTGGGAGGAGTCATTGGGTGAGTTTTGAGTGAAATCCAATCATTAGAACTACGGACTACACCAACCACTCCTATAATCAACGAACTGCCTTTGAACCTGAATTGTCCAATTTCTTACCCCTACTGATTTCCGATTGAGCCCAAAACTTGGGCATCATCATAATATGGTGGGAGGAGTCATTTTGTGAGTTTTGAGTGAAATCCAATCGCTAGAACTACGGAATACACCAACCACTCCTATAAGGAATCAACTGCCTTTGAACCTGAATTGTTCAATTTCTTACACCTATGGATTTCCGATCGAGCTCAAAACTTGGGCATCATCATAATATGGTGGGAGGAGTCATTAGGAGACTTTGGAGTGAAATCGAATCGCTAGAACTACGGAATACAAAAACCACTCCCACAAGGAACGAACTGCCTTTCAACCTGAATTGTTCAATTTCCTACCCCTATTGATTTCCGATCGAGCCCAAGATCTGGGCATCATCATAATATGGTCGGAGGAGTCATTGGTTGAGTTTTGAGTGAAATCCAATCGATAGAACTACGGAATACACCAACCACTCCTCTATGGAATGAACTGCCTTTGAACCTGAATTGTCGAAGTTCTTACACCTATGGATTTCCGATCAAGCCCAAAACTTGGGCATCATCATAATATGGTGGGAGGAGTCTCTTGGAGAGTTTGGAGTGAAATCGAATCGCTAGAACTACGGAATACACAAACCACTCCAAGAAGGAACGAACTGCCTTTCAACCTGAATTGTCCAATTTCTTACCCCTATTGATTTCCGATCGAGCCCAAAACCTGGGCATCATCATAATATGGTGGGAGGAGTCATTGGTTGAGTTTTGAGTGAAATCCAATCGATAGAACTACGGAATACACCAACCACTCCTACATGGAACGAACTGCCTTTGAACTTGAGTTGTCCAATTTCTTAAACCTATGGATTTCCGACCGAGCCCAAAACTTGGACATCATCATAATATGGTGGGTGGAGTCATTTGGAGAGTTTGGAGGGAAATCGAATCGCTAGAACTACGGAATACACAAACCACTCTTGTAAGGAATGAATTGCCTTTCAACCTGAATTGTCCAATTTCTTACCCCTATTGATTTCCGATCGAGCCCAAAACATGGGCATCATCATAATATGGTGGGAGGAGTCATTGGTTGATTTTTGAGTGAAATCCAATCGATAGAACTACGGAATACACCAACCACTCCTATATGGAACGAACTGCCTTTAAACTTGAGTTGTCCAATTTCTTAAACCTATGGATTTCCGACCGAGCCCAAAACTTGGACATCATCATAATATGGTGGGAGGAGTCATTGGGTGAGTTTTGATTGAAATCCAATCATTAGAACTACGGACTACACCAACGACTCCTATAATCAACGAACTGCCTTTGAACCTGAATCGTCCAATTTCTTACACA
Source organism: Prunus kanzakura (assembly GCA_020521455.1). Taxonomy (NCBI): domain Eukaryota; kingdom Viridiplantae; phylum Streptophyta; class Magnoliopsida; order Rosales; family Rosaceae; genus Prunus; species Prunus kanzakura. The sequence continues at coordinate 225,252 of BPUM01001002.1, read as the reverse complement.
TATGGATTTTCGATCGAGCCCAAAACTTGGGCATCATCATAATATGGTGGGAGGAGTCATTTGGTGAGTTTTGAGTCAAATCCAATCGCTAGAACTATGAAATACACCAACCACTCCGATAAGGAACGAACTACCTTTGAACCTGAATTGATCAATTTCTTACCCCTATTGATTTCCGATCGAGCCCATAACTTGGGCATTATCATAATATGGTGGGAGGAGTCATTTGGTGAGTTTTGAGTGAAATCCAACTGCTAGAACTACGGAGTACACCAACAACTCTTATAAGGAACGAACTGCCTTTGAACCTGAATTATCCGATTTCTTACACCTTTGGATTTCCGATCGAGCCCAAAACTTGGGCATCATCATAATATGGTGGGAGGAGTCATTTGATGAGTTTGGAGTGAAATCCAATCTCTAGATCTACGGAATACACAAACCACTCCTATAAGGAACGAACTACCTTTCAACCTGAATTGTCCAATTTCTTACCCCTATTGATTTCTGATCGAGCCTAAAACTTGGGCATCATCATAATATGGTGGGAGGAGTGATTTCACTACTACAAAAAAAGGAAAAGACGACCAGAAAAAGACGACGGCAGAACATAAAACCGTCGTTGTATTTAAAACGACGACGGTATTAAAAAAAACCGTCGTGGATAAGTGAATTACTGTTGAATATTTTTAAAAGACGATGCATACAAATAAAAAAGCGTCGTTTTTTTAAAAAGGTTTCTTCAGAGTAAAAATCTGACCAAAAAACGACGACAGCAGGTATGAATCCACCGACGTAGAAAATAAAGACGACAGTTCACCAAAAAACCTGCCGTGTGAACTCCAAACTAAACACGACCAACTGTTCTTAATCCGCGTCGTATAATATAATGGAATCCACGTCTGTATACTACGACGGTGCCTTCTCAGTAAACCGCCGTCTTAATTTTTATTTCTTTTTAAGATTTAATTATTTTTTAATTTTGATCCCAAGAGGTATGATATCTTACCTTTAAGATCTTTGGATCCTGATCATAATCGAACCACCAAAGTGAGAAAGACAATATTTTAAATATACAAAATCCAAAAAGAAACCAGAACTGAACTGACTACTGCAAACTTTGAGAAAGACAATGTTTTGAAAGTTAATGATGTGTGTGTTTTGGTGTCTTTGAGATACACCAAAACGCATACATCATTAACATCCAAATTATTGTCTTTGAGATGTGAGAGAGAGTGATGATGTATGTGTGTATGTGAGAGAGGAAGACGTGCCTCCAGAGAGACCAGAAGAACTTGGAACCCTAAATGAAAACTGAAACTGAAAGAAAGAGTCAAATTTATACAATAAATCTTTTAAACTTACGGCAGTGCTTATATACATACCGCCGTACCCAAGTCGGTTATTCTTTAATGGAATCCACGTCGTATAATTTTATGGAATCCACGTCGTATAATGTAATGTAATACACGTCGGTATATTAAAAAAAACGACGTGTTAAATAATATACCATGACGCGAGAGATTAATTTATCGACTTATTATTTTGGAGTATACTACGACGGTACCTACAACACTACTGTCGTGTTTATTTACCACGTCCTAAGTTCAAATTACAGTCGTATTTTTTTAATTTATACGTCTGTCTTCTCTGTAAACCGCCGTCTTATTTTTATAGCTTTTTAAAATTAATTAATTTTTCTTTTATTTTGGTAATATCTTTCTTAACACAAAACAAAATTTAATTCTCAATCCTCAACAACATTTTCATCTTAAAAGGCAAATCTCTTCGTGTTAAATATTGATCAATATTTACACAATATATGTACACAAATTTGGCAAATACATCGTGGTTTCTTTTCTGCCTTCACCCTCAGCTTGTTCAACTGTTTCTTCCTCTCATATGCAAGCTGGGTCCTCTCCTTCCTCTTGTTCTCAAGCTCCTGCACCCACAGATGAATATCTAATAATTTCAGAAAATCAAAATCAACAAAGTATGAAAAGCTCACTCCTCGATTCCTCGATTCTTGGTTACATTGTAGTTCCTTTTTCCACAGTGATCAACTTCAAAACTCCTGTGTAGCAAGGGTGGAACCAGCCTTAGAACCTGTTGTGGGTTGTGCCTTTGGGGTGGGGAGAGTGGGGGCTCGGAAGAAGCTGGGAAGAAGCTGGGAGTGGGCTTGAGGTTCAGAATGAATAGACTTTTTTTCTGATTTGGGAGGAACCCACTACAGCCACCACCTGAGTCCGTCTCTGCGAGTGTTTAGGGCAAGTGCGGCTGCCTTCAAACAAGCAAGTGCGGCTGCAAACCCATGCAGGTTCTAAGGCTAGTTCCACCCTTGCTACACAGGAGGATGTAGCAAACCCATGCTTTCAAAAAACCCATTTGCTTTCAGAAAACCCTAATTGAAAACTGAGAGTTACAAAACGAGTGGAAAAATCATATTTAAACAAATTATCGTAAATATCCACGTCGGTTCTAATATACATAGCGACGTCATAGTTAAATAATCAACGTCAGTTTAAATAAACAAAGCGCCGTCATAACTGCATCGGAAATCCAAAAGTCATTTGGCGCATATTAAAAAGAGAACGACGTCGTTTTCAGAACCATAAATAACCACGTCGGTTTATTAAAATACACGGTCGTTGAATTTCTAAGTACAACGTCAGTTTCGATAAACAAAGCGTCGTCATAACTGCATCGGAAATCCAAAAGTCATTTGGCGCGTATTAAAAAGAGAACGACGTCGTTTTCAGAACCCCAAAGTAACCACGTCGGTTATTAAAATACATAGTCGTTGAATTTAGAAGTACAACGTCAGTTTAGATAAAAAAAGGGCCGTCATAACCACATCGGAATTCCAAAAGTCGCTCGGCAGTTTTGATAACCACGTCAGTTATTAATTATTTACCGTCGTTATAACTAACTAATACGGCGGTTTGTAATAACAACGTCGTTGTATTGAACTCTGGGAATATATATAAACTTTTCGTCACCTGACCTAATATTTTACGGTTTTCTCTCACCGATAAAGTATCGTAGTTTCCCTCTCATTTCCCAAAAGTAGCATCATCGTCTGAATCTTCGTCTTCATCTCCAAATCACCATTTTCATCTTCGTCTTCGTCGGAAGGAAACTTTCTTTGCACGCCAAAGGTTTTTTCTCACTCTCTTCCCTTTTTTTACATTTCATTTGAATGCCGTAGTTGTCTGGAAACAAGATTCTGTCAAATTGAAGAAATCTTTCACTGGTTTTGATTAAATACATAAGTAGATACTCTCACGACGCCAAAAGACGACAGTTCTGTCTTGTTTTCGACGATAGAATGGACACACCACGGCGGCCTTTAAATTCTAGCAAACTGCACGACGGTGGTTAAAAACCGTCATGGTGTGACAATTAATACGTCGGAAACAAGATAAAACCGTCGTCTTTAGGTAGAAGAACAATCGTTTTGTAAATTTTAAACCACGTCGATTCTTATTAGTCACCGACGTAGTGTATACACATTTACGTCATGAAATATATAAAACCGTCGTCTTATTTCCATTCATGGTGTAAGAGACTGTTTAATAGGACGTCGCTTTTTTAGTGTTACCGTCGTTGTTTGATATTATTACGTTGTTTATTTTTAATAACCGACGTTGTTTGCCTTGCAGATTAATTAAAAATGGTTTCGAAATCTCAAAACAAGGAAGCTGAAGCGTCAAAGGCCAAATCAGGTTCAAAGGCACAAGGGGATGAAGCCAAATCATTTTCAAAGGCTCAAGTGGAAGGAGAAAAATCAACTCAAAGCAAACCCTCGAAGAGGATGAGATTTCCCTCAACCTCCGAGAAAGACTCGAGCACAGCCACATTTGTTGAGGAGCCAAAATCTGGCCGTGGTATCAGCACAATGAGCCGTGTTGTGAAGAGGAAAATTGAAAAGGTTAAGCCTGTGGTTGAGTTCAATAAAAAGGGCAAACCACATGGCAAGGCTGCTGTTGAGATGCAGTCTTACATTGGTGTTTTGGCACGCACCAGAGTCCCTCTTGTGGACAAGAAATGGACTCAAATACCCAAGGACGTGAGGGAGCAGATTTGGGAAGCTGTTCAAATGTCCTATGTTATTGGGGATAGGTACAAGAACATGGTCTTGTCGTCTGCCGCCAAAAAATGAAAGGATTTCAAGTATAACGTAACTAGGCAGTATATCCTTCCATTCGCACATGACAGGGAGAGGTTAAGAGAAACCCCTGCTCTTTATAAGTTCATAGAGCAATCGCAATGGGATGCCTTCGTAGCTTCAAGGTTAACCCCAGATTTTGAGGCTAAGCATGCTAAGCAGAAAGAGAGGAGGGAGAAATTGGAGTACAACCATAGGTTGTCTAGAAAAGGGTATGTTGGTTTGGAGGACCAATTGGTAGAAACCATGCCCGATGTTGAAGAAATCGATCAAGCTGTTCTATGGAAGAAGGCAAGAGAAGATAAAACAGGGAACATCCTGCAGAGAAGGGAAAACTAATCGTAAGTCTCACTAACTCTGTTCTTGTTTGGGCCCAAAATTCGACACGCCAAAACCAAAAGCGAAAAGCCCACATCACTTCCAAGGCCGCTTGAGCGATTTCAGTCCATCAGCATGTCCAGTCCATTAAGCAAAACAAACAGGCCAATATCACGTGGCCCAAAGAGCGTTAAGAAACCTGGGCTGCAATGGAACAGTTTCGAGCCCAAAGAAGGAATGATTTTTACGGTTGCGATTAAAAAGAAACATGCCCACGTGACCCTGACTTAGGAAAGTCAATGAATTCGGCTCGAGATAAAATCTGAACAGGAGCAGGTATAAAAAGAGAGAAATTTCTGAATTAGCTTTGCTGCCAAGAGATCAAATACCGCTTAGTTTATCTAGAAAATAATCAGATATTATTAAAGAAACACAATTTTCAAAGATAAGCAGGCTCTGCTTTTATAAGCAGGAAACAGGGAGCTGTTCAAAAGCTGAAGAAATTAGCTATCTCAAAACTCCAGACTCTTGCAGAGACAGGTGAAATGAAAGAACGAGCATGGCGCCCCATCAAAATACAGAAGCAGTCACCTCAAGAACTGATCGTTGAGTGCTTAGTTGCCAGAAAATGGATAGAACTCCTGTTTATTTCATTTTAAATTAAAAAGATCTTTCGATTACTTGCCGCCCACACTCAGAAGAACACTTCCTATATATACAAGAGAGGGTGAACAGGGCGAAGGACAATCAATCAAACAACCAAAAACTCAGTCAAAAGACAAACACTCGAAAGATCACTTGATCACGAAAATCTCAGACAAGTTACAACAGCCTCAGAGTCTGAAGTGCTTCAAATGCAAGAGCTTCTCAGACAAGCTTGCAGAATCATCCTATTTTCCCCCAGCAAAGGCAGTTAGACCCCTGCTTCTGAATTGAATCCCAGTTCACAACTCAACAATAACGAGATTTCTCTCGTTACAAATTTGGTTCAGCAAAAGCCAAGTTTAGCAGAGTTCGAGTTCTCTCAAATATGAAAACCTCAACAAATGTATGAAGAGCCCTGACTTAGCCGCACAGGTACTGCAGTACATCCCCAGCTCAAGTCCAGCCACTTCTGCCCCTTTCAGACTGGAGAAGTCTCAGTTCTGCCCATCCAAAAGCCATCCAGGGCTTGAAATAGATTAAAGCTCTGCCAAACTCAAGCTTTGGTATCGATTTGCAGCCGAAGCCTAACAGTGGAAGCTGCCCAGAGTCCAATCCAGCCCAGAACAGAGGCAACTAACCAGGCAGAAATGGAAGCACAGCCCTCCTCTTGTTCTCATATAGTCAGTTTTCCCTTTTTGAGTCTTGTAAAGGGGAGTTCTGCCTAAAATCAGTTCAATCTGTTATTAGTTGTTCTGGCCAGAACTGCCGGTTTTCATACTGAGATAAATTATAAAAGTCCTTACCAGTCTAAGGCATAGAAAAGAACTTACTTGGGAGATATTCCTCACCCAAATTCACAATCGTTTGGTCAAAGTCAGTAACTTGGGACGCAAGTTATTTTTACCATAAGTCTGTTAGGGTTGAAAAATTGCTAACAGTGGCACGCTCAACACTTAAAGAAAGTTAATTTACTGACCAAAACATGGTCTTTGAATTAATGGGGAACTTTGCCCTGTCATCTCAGGAAATAAACCAAAACGGGTGAACAATTTGGCACGCCCAGTGGGACTTCTCAGTATATATTCTGCAGTACGTTGGAAGTGTATGTATATTGGAAGTTCTAGCCAGAATCCACATCGCACGATGGAACGAGACCAAGCAGCTTTTCGAGAAGGACCAGACTAAGAAGAAAGCGATGCTAGGCAGTCAGCCCATGGAAGTACAGGAAGCAGGCGTTCCAGAACTGGTTCCAAGAGGCTGAACCAAATACAGGAAGCTGTGTTCCGACAGGAGGTTACGTCGCAGAGGAGTCAGGAGTCTTTGAACAATATAACAGCCATGATGCAGTGACAAGTTAACAGGCAGTTCAGGAAAGACCGCGAGGCCGCTATGGCCAGAATTCCAAACCCTGATGCTGTGGTTCAACAGTTGGACCTTCCCTACGGTCCTCCACCAGGATTGGCATGGCCGTATCAAGAGAATCCTCTTATTGCCCAGATAGCTGGAGTACCGGGACCTGAAGAAATCCAAGCTGTACAGAGGGGAGGAGCCCCTCTCGTCCTGGAGCACGAGGCCCCAGTCAGACCAGGAGGTCCTGCACCAGTTCAGATTCCCCAGAACCAGCCAGAACCACCAATACCACAACCGGTGGCCCCGCAAGATCAACCCCTGCCACTTCTGCCCGAGGCGCCAGCTGTGCCACCCTACAGACCAAGAAGAATGGACCCCAATCCATTTCCTCCACTAGCAAGGGGCAGGAGAGGCAGAGGGGGGATTAACCCTTTTGCCAACAATGACAGAAACAGACCGGGGGCAAACTGGAGGAACCATCTGGAGGTTGAAGAAGAGGAAGAACACAGGCAAGAAGTTCTCCCTCGACCATACAGAATAGAGCACAGGTTTGACCGAGATCAGCCAGAACAGGGACGAAATCCGCATCCTGTCAATGCTTTGAATGACATGGGGGCGTTACAGAGAATGATCAGGGAAATGATGGAGCCGGAGGCCAGAAGGGGGGAAAGGCCAACCTATAGAAAGCCGTACCCGGCTTACATAGACCAGATTCCCTTACCAGCAGGTTTCAAAGTACCAAACTTCACCTTATTTAATGGGGAGGATCCTCATGCCTCGTCTGTTGAACACATAGGCAGATTTTCTGTCCAGTGTATAGCTATAGAGAATAATCCTCTGTTAAAGCTAAGGCTTTTTGGGAATTCTCTCTCCGGACAAGCCTTCACCTGGTATACCAGTCTACCAGCCAATTCTGTTCAGACCTGGGAGCAGATGGAAAACGTTTTCCATGACTATTATTTCAGGATCCAGCCAGAAGTCACCATCAGTGACCTTGCCGCTCTCAAGCAAAGCGAAGACGAACCTGCCCAGGATTTCATAACCAGATTCAGGAAACTCAAAATGAAGTGCCGAATCCCTATGGAAGAGAGACACTTCATCCAGATGGCTCAAACCTCCCTTAAGATTTCTTTGAGGAAAAGATTCGATGGGATGCTGTTCGGAGATCTGGCAGAACTGGCAGACAAAGCATCCAAATATGAGGAACTGCTGAGGGAGGAACAGCAGAAGAGGAACTCTTCCAAAGGCACATACTACAAGTCCCCTTCTTCTTCAATCCATTTGATCGAAGTAGAGTCCGAAGAAGACACAGAGGGATCGGAAGAAAGAGAGGTTGTAGTGGCAGAAATGGCAAAACTAAAGCATCCTATCAGCTGCAAAGCTCTTACAAAGCCACCAAAGGACCAGAAGCCGCCACCATTTACAGGAGGATTTGTTCCAAACAAACCAACGCAGAACAAGGTGTACTCTTTCGATCTAACCAAAGTCGATGCTTTGTTTGACGAGATGTTGGCGCAAAATGCGATAGAGACACCTCATAAACTGCCCAAACCAGAGGAGCTTAAGGGCAGACAGTATTGCAGATGGCACAACTCTTGGAATCATTCCACCAACAGTTGCGTCGTTTTCAGAGACGTCATACAAGAAGGAATAACGGCAGGGAGATTGAAACTGGCAGAAAAACCTCCCTCAGTTACGACAGATCCATTTCCCCAGGCCCAGGTTAACATGGTCAATCTAAATTGGCCAGAACGAAGGGACAATGCCAGTTCTAGCAGGAGCAGGAGAACTACGAAGGAGGACTTCCAAAGGCCAAAAGCGACCATCTCGGCTGGGATAGTACTATGCAGTAAATGCAAGTGTGAAAGTGAGTTAGAAGTAACTCTGGACAGGCAGAACCAGCCCACACATAGCGTGTTTGACCGGATTGGAACATTACACCACCAAGGCCCAGCTCCGATCCCTCCCAGAAACAGAGTCAGACAAAAGGATTGTCTTAGGCCAGTTCAGCACAACAGAAGAATGCCAGAGCAGCCTAAGGAGGAGATACCAATTAGGATGCCAGGGGATGACAAGCCTTTAGCAACTATCATAGAAGGAAGATGGTATTCCGTCGGAAAAAGCGGCAGACCAACCTTGGAATTAACCAGAACTCAGAAAAGAAGAGTTCAGAGGCAATATTCCACCTTCCTCAGAAACAGGAAAGATGCACAGGTATTGGCAGAGCCAAGTTCTGCAAGAAGAAGAGAAAATCCAGAAGCAATTCCTCAGGCAGAACAGATAGGACATAAATCCCAAAAGCTGATAAAGACGGAATCGTCAGGCGGACCCTCCATCTGTTCAATCTCACTCCCAGCCGATCAATCTGAACTTCCACAGGTACAAACTGGAGTCGAGACTGTTCCTGAAGAAGACCAATAAGGCTGGACTGAAGAAAACGAGGAGGAACAATTGGACTACGAGCCATCCGCAGATGATCAAACTGGTTTCCTTGAGACTGGAGAACAAGGAAACTGGACAGAAGAGATGGAATACGACGAAGGAATAGATGAGGAAACCGAAGCTTTTGGTGCAGAACTGGAAAACTTGCTACAAGGAGATCTTGGCATTAATATGGTATTTATCTTATCAGAGAAGTTCAGGGCAACGGAAGGACAAGGAAGCACTCTGGAAGGAGACGTACTCTCACAAGAAAGCTTTGAATGCAGACTGGCGGAAGTAGAAGAAGCGCCAGAACAGCCACCACCTACACTCAGAACAGGTGAAATTGCCATGAACCCACTTGCAGAACAGCTTGGCTTCTCCAAACCAACCAGGGAAATGGCTAATCACCTCAGGCCTCTATTCATAACTGCGAACTTTGGAGGTATTCCTATTTCCAAGGTAATGGTAGATGGAGGCGCAGCCATCAATCTTCTACCACACAGGCTGCTGAGCAAGATGAGCAGAACAGAGAAGGATCTAATTCCAACACGTCTGACCGTCACCAACTTTGCTGGGGGCATCACTAAGACTCATGGAATTCTGGACGTGGATGTCACTGTTGGAACCAAGAAACTGAAAATTGCGTTCTTTGTGGTGGACACTGCCTCTACTACCTACAATGCATTGCTCGGAAGAGATTGGATTCACCAAAGCCTCTGCATTCCCTCCACTCTACATCAGCAGCTAGCCCTTTGGCATGAAGAAGGTTACATGGAGATAGTAGAGGCCGATCCACGGCCATTTCTGCCCTCTGCCATGTGTTTTGAAGCACGGTACTATCATGAGGACCTTGGTCCCTTCACTTTCTTTGGAGTCAACCAGAACGGCCGCCCTCACGGTGTCACGGCCCAAAGACTCATTGAAGACGGTCTGGCCAGCTCTCTAGAGGACTGGAATAGACCTTTTGTTCTGAGCCTCCAGAACTCCGATGTTTAGTCTCAACCAACAGGAAAAGGATCGAGCTGCAACAATCCGATCCATTACAAAAAGATTGTTGATATACTGGGGGGAAAGGAAACTCACTGCGCAGAATCCAGCCATTAATATGGCAGAATTCACGCATGAGAGCATCGAAGAACAAGAGGAGAGTTCACAGGAGGAAATTTTAGATTTTGCACCAGCAGCACTAGACGACTCCTTGCCAGAAGTAGAAGACCCGTTACAGGAGATTAATCTGGGGACAGAAGAGGATCCAAGACCTACTTTCATTAGCGCACTACTGGAAGAACCACTCAAAAGCGAAATCATCGCACTTTTGCATGACTTCAGAGATTGTTTTGCTTGGCATTATCATGAAATGCCTGGATTGGACAGGAAACTAGTAGAACACAAGCTGCCCATCAAAGAAGGCTACCTTCCAGTCAAACAGGCCAGAAGAAGAATGTCCATGGAGACAGAACTGAAAGTCAAAGAAGAAATAGAAAGACTGCTCAAGGCAGGATTCATCAGGCCGACCATTTACACTGACTGGCTGGCCAATATTGTCCCGGTTCTGAAAAGGAAAACAGGGGCAGTAAGAATCTGTGTGGATTACAGGAATCTCAATGAAGCATCCCCCAAGGATGAATATCCTATGCCAATGGCGGACATGCTAGTAGATGGAGTTGCTCATCACCAAATGTTATCCTTCATGTATGGCAATGCAGGATATAACCAGATTATGGTGGCAGAAGAAGATATTCACAAGACAGCCTTCATGTGTCCGGGGCATCTAGGTTCTTTTGAATACACTGTAATGCCGTTTGGCTTAAGGAACGCAGGAGCCACTTATCAAAGAGCAATGAATTCTGTTTTTCATGATATGATAGGACACTCTTTAGAAGTCTATATAGATGATGTGGTGATCAAATCCTCGGAAGTAGGAAATCATGTATCGAATCTAAGAAAGGCATTTTTAAGGATGAGACAACATAAATTAAAAATGAATCCTAAAAAATGTGCTTTTGGAGTACAAGCAGGGAACTTCTTGGGATTTTTGGTGCATCAGAGGGGCATAGAAATTGATAAAAATAAGGCAAAATCCATCATAGAAGCTCAGCCCCTGAGAAACAAGAAAGAGCTGCAAAGTCTTCTAGGGAAAATTAACTTCCTAAGGAGATTCATATCCAATTCCGCAGGAAAAATTCAGCCCTTTTCTTCTTTGTTAAAGCTAAAACAGGAACAGACTTTCAAGTGGGAAGAGCAACACCAGCGAGCTTTCGAAGAAATTAAACATTACCTCTCAAATCCGCCAGTTCTGTCCCCACCAAAGAAGGGCAGACCACTTAAGCTCTATGTATCCACATCAGAAACGTCTGTTGGAAGCCTGTTAGCTCAAGATAACAAGGAAGGGAAGGAACAGGCAGTCTACTATCTGAGCAGAACTCTGACATAAGTGGAAAGAAATTACTCTGCAATCGAGAGGCTCTGTCTGGCTTTGTACTTCACTGCTATAAAACTCAGACACTACATGCTGCCATTTACCACTTATATCATTGCCAAGACAGACCTAATCAAATATATGCTAACAAGGCCAATGTTGAGAGGCAGAATTGGGAAATGGACTCTGGCTCTGACAGAATTTGCTTTCCGGTATGTCCCTCAGAAAGCTGTCAAGGGACAAGCTGTAGCGGATTTCTTAGCCGATCACCCAGGAGAAGAAATTGAAAATATGGATTCTTTGGACATAGCGAATGCAGATTTACTGACAAGAGTTCATGTGTGCCTGAATAATCCCATCTACTCGATTCATCTCACACCATGGAAGCTGTATTTTGATGGATCAAAAACTGACGCCACGTCCGGAGCAGGAATTGTTCTAGAGGAACCTTTGGGAGTCAGACATTGTTACTTTTTTTTTCTAGATTTCCAATGCACCAACAACAGAGCTGAATACGAAGCTCTAATCATTGGCCTTGAAATGTTGGTAGAGCTCGGAGTTCAGTCTGTGGAAATTTTGGGGGACTCTATGCTTGTTTTAAAACAGATTGCTGGAGAATACAAATGTTTGAATCCTGATTTAGCTGTCTATTTGGTAGCAGCCAGGAATTTGTTGACAGAATTCAGGGAAGCCACTTGGGAACACATCCCAAGAGAAGAGAACTTTGCAGCCAACGAATTGGCTCAAATAGCCACAGGAATACAAATCCCGGAAGACTGTGTACAGAGGATTATTAAGGTAGGAAAGAAGAGTCTACCATCTGTTCTGACCAGAGGAATGGAAATAGATGTCAATTCTGCCATAATCGCCGAGGATGACTGGAGAACTCCCATCATAAGCTATTTACAATACCCAACCTTGCCTTCCGAAAAGAAAGTCAGAATCATGGCTTTAAATTATCTTATGTGGAATGAAGATTTGGTCCGAAAAAGCAAGGATGAAGTGTTGCTAAGGTGCTTAGGAAAGAAAGAATACATGAAGGTCATGGGAGAAACCCACGAAGGGATATGTGGGGCACATCAAGGTGGAAGAAAAATGTGTTGGCTGATTAGAAGATATGGCTACTTTTGGCCAACCATGATGAAAGATTGCATTGATTATGCTAAGGGATGTGAAGCTTGTCAAAGACATGGACCAATCCAACAGGTTCCTTCGGTTCCCATGAATCCAGTAGTCAAGCCATGGCCGTTCAGAGGATGGGCAATGGACCTCATTGGCAAAATTCATCCAGCCAGCACCCAACAACATTGTTTCATTATCGTAGCTACGGATTATTTTACCAAATGGGTGGAAGCCAAGCCTGTTAAGTCTACCACGTCCCAAGAAATCATCACTTTCATAGAAGAACAGATCATACAGAGATTTGGTATTCCAGAATCAATCACTACTGACAGGGGATCTTCTTTCATATCTGCAGATATGCTAAACATGGCAGAAGCATTCAAGTTTAAGTTGCTCCAATCCACCCCTTATTATGCTCAAGCCAATAGACAGGCAGAATCAAGTAATAAAGTGATAATCAATATTATCAGGAAAATGCTTGAGAAGAATCCAAAGCAATGGCATGAGAAGCTGTCGGAAACATTGTGGGCATACAGAACTTCAAAAAGGGAAGCGACTGGTATGACTCCATACGCTTTGACTTATGGCCACGATGCAATTCTGCCTATGGAGATAGCAGTCCAGTCTCTCAGAATTGCCCATCAACACGAGTTGGTTGGAGAAGACTACAACCAAGCCATGTTGCTAGAACTGGAAGGTTTGGACGCAAATAGGATTGATACCCTGAACAAACTCTTAGCAGGAAAACAAGCTGTGTCAAGAGCATACAACAAGAGAGTCAAAAACAAGAGTTTTGAAGAAGGAGAGATAGTCTGGAAAGCAGTTCTGCCCCTCGGAACACATATAGCTGGTTATGGAAAATGGTCACCGACTTGGGAAGGACCTTTCATAATTAACCAAGTCTTAGGATTAGGGGCGTACAGGCTACAGGATCGAGATGGAGAAGTCCATGCTTCGCCAATCAATGGCAAATGGTTAAAGAAATTCTATCCAACCATGTGGGATTCACAAGCTGTGCAGACGGATCCTGGAATAGAAAGACAACAAGTTGAAACTGTTGTTTGTTTTTGTTTTAGTTTCAATTCTGTATTAGTGTAATCTTTTATTTTAATTTACCAAGAGAAATCAAAATTCCAAAAATAAATAAGCTTTTATTTTAATAGTCACTTCAATGCCCAAGTAGTTCACTACAAATCCGAAAATTAAAAACTAAAATCCTAGTTTTTTAAGGGTCTCCTGCAGACTAGTCTTCTTGATGGAAAGCTCCTTCTGAAGCAGCACCCCTTGATGGATTGAAGCCTCTGCAACTTCCAGAGCTGGCCTAGAAGCTGAAACCATGCTTTGCACAAGGAAGGTAGCCTTGGTCTTAGAACTCAGTCCAGCACCCAGCCTGCGTTGCTCCTCCCTGCGTTCTGCTAGCTGTTTCTGGAGCTCTTCAATCTGTTTCTCCAGCCTGTCTGCAGTGGCCTTGGCCTCTTTGTACCCCGCGACCATCTGATCCAGTTCTGCCTTCTGCCTTGCATAATCAGCCAAATTGGCATCATGAGTCGCCTTGCAGAGTTCAGAGGTCTCGAAGGTAGGTTTGAGATCCTCATAGCGATCGTGAAGGTTGAGCACATCTCTGGCCAGATTCAGACCTATCTCGAGAATTGGCTTGGGAGCCATGTTCTGCCTGTGCAGCAGGTCCAGATCTTTCATCAGTTGTTCTACAGCCTCCCTGTTTCCCTCCAGTTCCAGCTCAGTGGACTGCCAGATCTTCACCCTTTCCATCGCCTCATCCACAGCCTTGAACTTGGCCTTGCTGGGGGTAGAACTGAGTTTCTCCAGCCTGTCCAGCTGGGCATCCAAGTCCATAGCCTCAAATTCGGCCAGTTCTGGGTCAGCAAGGGAAGCTGTGATGGATGAAACAGCGCGAGATTGGATAGGCATCTGCAGAATCAAAAATTGTGAATTAACAAAAGGGGCAGGAATGAAAAGGAAGTTCATAACAGGGTGGATACTTACAGCCGCAAGAACATGCTTCAGAGGGCTAATCACCACTGCCACGGTTCCGGTAGTTCCGGCCACTTCCACCTGAATGAAAAAACGAGTTAAAAAGAAGCAAGGACAGGGCAAAGCGCGAGAGATGGACAAAAGGAAAATGTTACAAGAAATTACCAAGGGTTCGGATACAGTGGCAGTTAATTCTACCTCTGGCTCTGGAATGGCAGCAGGAGGCTCCACCTGCTCAACTGGCCTCGAGGCAGATTTCTCTGTCAGGCTCGCAACCAGAAGTTCTACCTGCTCCACAGGTCCCGATTCTGCCAAAACCTCTATCTGCTCCCCAGACCCTAGTATCACCTGTTCTGACTGAGCTGTAACAGAGAGTTCTGCCTGTTCTAAAGGCCCGAATGCAGGTGGGCTGCTTGAAGCTGCCACAGGAACTTCTGCCTGAGCAATTGGCCCTGATACAGAACGCTCTGGCTGCTCCTCAGAGGCCGGGGCTGCAGTAGATTGTTCAGCCTCCGTATCTTCAAAGGCGGCCAGTTCAGAGCCAGTCAGTTCCACCCTCGGAATGGCGCGCTGTTGCCGGGCCAAGGCGATGCTTTCTGCCATCACCTCGGGCGGAATCTCCTCCTAGACAAACGAACAGATAGAAATCAGAAGCAAGAAATAAAAAAAAGAATGCGACTCGAAGAACCAGAATCCAGTCTCACCTCTTCTTCGAAATCTTTTCCTTTATTCTCTGAAGGATTTTCTGTTGCTGCTCCTTGCTGTTTTTCCTGTTCAACAGCCTCAAAAGCCTCTCGCAGTTCATCATCAGTTCCAGAGGTTTCAGTTGGATCTGCAGCAAGCTCCTCCGTCTCATCAGATTCAATTTCACTCCTCTTCCTAAGTCTTTTAGACCTAGTAGGAGGAGGAGGAGGGCTTTCTGCTGCACACAACGAATAAAAATCAAAAAGGGCAGAACAGGACAGAATAATCCAGAAGAAGGAAGATTTAACTACCAGAGGTCTCAGGCTGGACAGTACTGCTCTGAGCAAGGGCACTTTCTTTTCTTTTCCTCCCAACGGAGGGGGTAGCAATGACAGCAGCTTGTTCTGCCACGTCTTCATCCTCCTCACCAGAAGGAGGCTCTAAATCCCCAGCAGCAATGACAGAAGAAACTACGCAGGGAATAGGCAGAATCAGAGAAGTACCAATGAGAAAGAAGGGAGAAATAGAAAAACTGAAGAAACTTACCAAGTATCTCTCCAGCTTGCCTTGTCCCTCCACCTATTTTCTTCACCAGGGAAGGACCTGGTATAGACAGAACAGATTTTAGTTTGAATTCACAAGGCAAAGAAAGGAGGAAATAGACAGAATCTCAAAAAGTACCTTCTATCACTTGAGCATTAACGTCTTTTATGGTCCGCACCACGAACTTCTTAGCCTCTGCTTCTGCATAAACGGTCCCAGGGGACCAGCCTTCAAAAAGAACTGGAAAGGCATCATACGAGGCAGGAAGAACGTGGCATCTAGCCTTCCACCAGTCGTCAAAGTCGGCAGAACTGCAGGTGTTCAGCCTCCAGGTAGGAAAGAGGGCGTCTGAAGTGTTGTTGATCTTATTTACTGCACACCTAGCAGCTTTATGAACTTCCAAATCATCCAAATCCCTCCAGGAGGTCCCCCGATTGCAGCTTTTGTAAAATTTGAAAGGAACAACCTGAGGGCAACCAAGCTGTCTTGCGCAGAAGTTGGGATGATAGACTTCTGCCCCCAGATGATAGTTTGGAGGCTTCCCTCCTCCATGGGAAAGGTCCCTCGCCAGGGCAATACTTAGGAATTTCTTCCTAAAGTCTATTCTGTCCGCCTCTTCTTCCGGTTCCTTTTCAAAGAGTCGATGTCCAGGCTGGAACCAGGGATATGTCCTCCTGATCACCAACTGCCACTGAGCTTCAGACCTCTTGGTACAATGTCTGAACCACATCAGGTACTCCTCGATGGAGCGCTTGGGCACTTCTGCCGATATCAGAGGAAGGGCCAGAACTTGGTTTTCAGGCAGAACTATGTCCGGAAAATGAAGTTCTGGGAAATAAACCTGCAGCCAGATCTGGATCATCCAGAACGAGCCAGGAGCAGCTAGATTCAAAGGATTCTCCAGGGTGGCTGTATGTAGATTCTTGAAGAGATGAGCCAGAACTGAAGGACCAAGCCCAACGTCAGTATGGTTGTGAAGAGCTTCCGCCAAGTGCCTGTACTCAAGCAGAACTGCAGAGGAACGATTGGGGAACACGAATCTGTTGAGCCAATACAGGAGGAACAACATATGCTGTTGATCCTTGTCCTTCTCCGTGCTAAACTTTCTCAGATAGTTGGAGAAAGAACCGTTCTGATTGATGGCAGCCGGAGAAATGGTGAAGGGCTTGGCCAGCTTCTCTTGATTCTTCCTCCGATGGTAATCACCAACGGCATCTACAGGTCTTCCATGAGGTCTGAACCCAAAAATCTGAGCCATGTCCAGCAGGGTTGGCGCCACTGGACCCACGCGAAAATCAAAAGTGTTGCTGGCAGAATTCCAGAAGCATAGAGCAGCAGCGAGCAGATTCTCATCCCGGGTGATGGACTGTTTCGACAACAGAATTGCATCATAGATCCCTGCTCTCTTCCAATAAGCTCCATGCCTAGGAAGAAGCTTATCGACCCAATCCGCCCATTTCACAGAGCTATTCCTCACTTCACTAGACGGGAACGAGCGGCTCAGATTCTTACTAACCCAAGAATAGGAAGAAAGGGCAGAATTGTTTTCAAAACAGATAGGAGCTACTGCATCCCTTTTCATCAGCTCCTCCACCTCAGTTGGAACAGAACCAAACCAGCGAGGCCCCAGGATTAGAGTATCCTCAAAGAGATGGAGAACATTCTCGTCCAGTTTCTTGCCAATCAAGTGATGAGTCCTGCTTCGAACCTCCATGGCGTGAGCATCAATTCCAGACCCAGTGACATAATCTGGAGGAACTGAAGAGGAGGCGCTCTGAGCACGAGTTCTGGGAGAAGACATTTTTCTAGAGAAAAAGCAAAGGGAGAGATGAGGAGTATTCGAAAGGAAAAGGAAAGGATTCTGGCGGAAATCGAGTTCTGAGGAAATTAGGATTCAAAGTAAACAGGAACGAAACTCTGAAGAAGCTAGGTTTTGAGATGAACAGGAACTGGAGGTTTCAAAATTCTTTTAAAGCATTCGAAATCGTGGGAAAAGGGAAGACAAGACGCCACCTGAAAGCTGATAATGACCAGCTAGTAACTAGCTAGTAACTGACCAATTTCCCACGAAGTCTAATTCGTGGTAGGCGGACGTGGCAGACAGGGGTGTTTTATTTCGGCGCGCACGAATTAAATAGCCGAAAAAAAAACATTAAGTTTGGAAACCGTCGTTTTAAACGGTTCAAACTTAATGGGGGCATTGTTTGGGCCCAAAATTCGACACGCCAAAACCAAAAGCGAAAAGCCCACATCACTTCCAAGGCCGCTTGAGCGATTTCAGTCCATCAGCATGTCCAGTCCATTAAGCAAAACGAACAGGCCAATATCACGTGGCCCAAAGAGCGTTAAGAAACCTGGGCTGCAATGGAACAGTTTCGAGCCCAAAGAAGGAATGATTTTTACGGTTGCGATTAAAAAGAAACATGCCCACGTGACCCTGACTTAGGAAAGTAAATGAATTCGGCTCGAGATAAAATCTGAACAGGAGCAGGTATAAAAAGAGAGAAATTTCTGAATTAGCTTTGCTGCCAAGAGATCAAATACCGCTTAGTTTATCTAGAAAATAATCAGATATTATTAAAGAAACACAATTTTCAAAGATAAGCAGGCTCTGCTTTTATAAGCAGGAAACAGGGAGCTGTTCAAAAGCTGAAGAAATTAGCTATCTCAAAACTCCAGACTCTTGCAGAGACAGGTGAAATGAAAGAACGAGCATGGCGCCCCATCAAAATACAGAAGCAGTCACCTCAAGAACTGATCGTTGAGTGCTTAGTTGCCAGAAAATGGATAGAACTCCTGTTTATTTCATTTTAAATGAAAAAGATCTTTCGATTACTTGCCGCCCACACTCAGAAGAACACTTCCTATATATACAAGAGAGGGTGAACAGGGCGAAGGACAATCAATCAAACAACCAAAAACTCAGTCAAAAGACAAACACTCGAAAGATCACTTGATCACGAAAATCTCAGACAAGTTACAACAGCCTCAGAGTCTGAAGTGCTTCAAATGCAAGAGCTTCTCAGACAAGCTTGCAGAATCATCCTATTTTCCCCCAGCAAAGGCAGTTAGACCCCTGCTTCTGAATTGAATCCCAGTTCACAACTCAACAATAACGAGATTTCTCTCGTTACAAATTTGGTTCAGCAAAAGCCAAGTTTAGCAGAGTTCGAGTTCTCTCAAATATGAAAACCTCAACAAATGTATGAAGAGCCCTGACTTAGCCGCACAGGTACTGCAGTACATCCCCAGCTCAAGTCCAGCCACTTCTGCCCCTTTCAGACTGGAGAAGTCTCAGTTCTGCCCATCCAAAAGCCATCCAGGGCTTGAAATAGATTAAAGCTCTGCCAAACTCAAGCTTTGGTATCGATTTGCAGCCGAAGCCTAACAGTGGAAGCTGCCCAGAGTCCAATCCAGCCCAGAACAGAGGCAACTAACCAGGCAGAAATGGAAGCACAGCCCTCCTCTTGTTCTCATATAGTCAGTTTTCCCTTTTTGAGTCTTGTAAAGGGGAGTTCTGCCTAAAATCAGTTCAATCTGTTATTAGTTGTTCTGGCCAGAACTGCCGGTTTTCATACTGAGATAAATTATAAAAGTCCTTACCAGTCTAAGGCATAGAAAAGAACTTACTTGGGAGATATTCCTCACCCAAATTCACAATCGTTTGGTCAAAGTCAGTAACTTGGGACGCAAGTTATTTTTACCACAAGTCTGTTAGGGTTGAAAAATTGCTAACAGTGGCACGCTCAACACTTAAAGAAAGTTAATTTACTGACCAAAACATGGTCTTTGAATTAATGGGGAACTTTGCCCTGTCATCTCAGGAAATAAACCAAAACGGGTGAACAGTTCTAAATTTGAAAAACAGAGTGTTTTATTTTGGTATAGACGTCGTTTATCTTCAAATAAGCGACGTTATAAAATGAACATCACGACGGGCTTAATTTACCGACGTTTAAAAATGAATAGGACGTCGGTTTTTGAATAAAGTAGACGTCTAGATAGAATTAATAAGACGGATTAAATTCCTCTATGAACTGCATTTTTGTTTTAAGTTTACTCACGCACACACTCTCCCTCTCTCTGTCTATTTCATTGAAATTTGTGGTGAACAATTTCTGGAAAATAATGCATATTTCAATCGAGTTTTTTCACTTCTTCATTAAAATGTACGACGGTTTTATGTTATCTAGACGTTAGAATGCTTATACAACGACGGTAATTTTGTGCAGCCGAATGAAATTGGACATCTACGTCTGTTTGTTCAATAGTCCGTCGTCTTACTTTGAATACTACGTCTGTTTGTTCAATAATGTATATACCGACGTTGTAAATTATAAACAACGACGGTAGTTAAATACAGACGTTTTAAATTAATACTACGTCAGGAATTTGAGAAAACCGTCGTTGTTTATACTTTACAACGTCGGTATATTTATCTGTTTTACACTCTGCTCAGTTTCTAACAATCTCTCTTTCTCTCTTTTAGGATGATTTGCAAAAGCAAGTCTCCGAAGGCACTCTGACTGTCTCCGGGACCAATGATGTCTTGACTCTTGCTTTGGGAACCCCCGAGCATGGTGGGAGAGTCAGAGGAGCTGGTGCTGGCGTTACCCCAACTCAGTTCTTCAATTTGCCGAAACAGCAGAGAGTGAAATTTGGTGACAAATTGAAGGAAAGTCTGAGGGAGGCAGTCAGAGAAGAGACCTTGAGGATTGAGGCGAAGTCAAGGGAAACTATAATGGAAGCAGTCAGAGCAGAGAGGGAGGCTATTGTCTACCGCGCAGATCTCACGGCCTGGAGTTCCGGGCCGAGGGGATATGCGTTGACACGCGGCTTCTTGCTTTTGGGTGCGGTGCGGTTGTGCGCGGGCGTGCCAGCACGGTCTACCGTGCGTCGAGATTGTTGATGTGGATGGAAGTGGTTAAGTGGTGCGCCTGTTTGGACTTGCCTTCTGATCAAACGATTGTAGCCGAGAGAGGAACTAATCTCGGCTGTCAGGTTCACGGCCTGAGCTACAAGGCCGTTTAGGGGTGGTGTCGATGGTGGGTTTAGGGCGTTGCTCCGGCGCGCTGCTCAGTGAGCGGCAGTCGTATGATATGTGGGGTGAATGAGCGAATAACAAAGATGGTGCTCCGGTGCCTTGAAAATCAAGGGTCGTATGATATATTGATGAATGGATTTTCCTTACAGACTAACACTACTCCTAGGAAAGCAAGTAAAGATATTGAAAGTGCATTACAGGAAAATATAAGTTGCTCTGTGGGAGGCTTTGGTTTGGCGTTTGAACCCTTTCAACATAGTCTTGAGCTTTGTATTTATAGGAAAGGTTCCTGGAGGGGTAATCGAGGCTGAAAATCTGCATAGTGGAGCATGATTAGCGCAAGTGGGTAGTCCAATCGACATTTGGGATCGTGAAGTATGGTGGTGTGACCCCATAAATCCCGGTGAATCTCGGCCGCCGCCCTCGATCGTGGTTTCTGCGCAACCGGCCGTGGGGACGCATTTATTGCTCTGATAGTTAGTCACCCAATCTCTCAAGCTGCAAGAATTCTTGTGAGAATGTCCACGTCTAATCACTCTGTTTTCTGTCGCCAAACCTTGACTTCAGTCACTTCCCACCTTCCCTCATGCATTAAATGCTTATTCATGGCCAGTGGGTTTGCTGCAATAAACAGGGGCATTACTTCATTAAATGAAGCATGGGACCCTGCTATCACGTGATGATTTGACTTTAAGACTTCTGGGCGCGATTTTGCTTGGCCTCAGCCTCGGTTTGCAAACGAGGCCGAGATGATCGTGCCCTGGCGTTTCCTCTTTTGTTTTCAAGAAGGCCAAATACCTTGGCGAAACGCTGCGTTTCAGTTTTGCGAGCAAGTGCAAAGGTCGAGGAAAAGGGGCGCCTTTGGCCAGTTCATGGTTGTGATTTACTAGGCACAAACAGCTATGTTGGCATATTTCCGTCAACTAGTTCCTAATTTTGATCCCAACCTGATGCTCAAAACCCCAATTTCTCCAATTACTCCAATTACTTTACCCCCTCAAGATCAAAGCCCAAAAAATCCAATGTCTGATAAGGGAAGCTGCTCTGGGGCCACTGGTATCAGACCCCTAGCTTTGGGATTAGAAGATCCAAAGCCTGAAGCTGATACTGCTGGAAAACAGCAAGAGGACACGGTAAAATTTCTGCTATTTTCTATTTCTGCCTTTTAAATTTAAATAGACGTCGCTCCTTTTAATATCCGACGTTAAAATTTTAAATAACGACGGTATATACGTCTGTTTCTTACAGGGCGCGTCGTTGTTAGTTAAATACCACGATGGTTTTACTTGTTTTGCAAATTATTAGACATTAAAAATAACGACTGCCGTCGTCTAACTCTTTTATAAACCGTTGTCTATTTCATGATTTCATTAACTGTATTTATATTAGACGACCTTTCTATAGTATAGCGACGTTATAAATTCAACACAACGACGGTTATGTATTTACCGACATGTATAACCTTTCCTCCGTCAGTATTTACTAGAAACCGTCGTTTATATTATATACCACGTCTGTTTTTTGGGTTTAGTTTGAGTCGTTTATTTTAGTTCACACACAAACTAACTTATATTTCTTTATTTATTTCTTGTAACAGGATCTCTCAAAGCTAGACATGCCACCTCCTCTCTTAGCCTTATGCCAACACGTCCAGACCAAGTTGTTGCCTACTAAGGAGCCTGTGACAGTTCACATGCCCAAGGAAGTGTTTGGCTTTGAGCATGATACCTTCCTCTCACCTGAAGATATTTTGCAATTTGGTTCCATGGTGGAGATTGGAACCACAGTGATATCGGTATACATGAGGTAATTCTCCCTAATCCCATTTTGTTTTACATTTTCCTTTCTTTTAAATTAAAATCTCATTTAATTGACTTTCATATATTTAGGTTCCTATTTGACTATTTAAAAATGGCAAATATGGTAAACCTTGTTGGCCTCGTGGACCCTGGGCTAGTGAGCTCTGGAGCTGGATCAATATCAGACCGAATAAAAAACTTGTCAAACCGCCTGAATACAGCAGATGGGAATCAATTTTTCTTGGAACCTTATAATCCAGGGTTAGTACCATTTAAAGTATTTTCCTGAGCTTCTAATATTTTTCTTTGTAGTACTATTTAACCTATATGAATCATTATGTGCAGTGGTCATTGGGTGATGGTAATTGTGAGACCAGCAACGGAGACTGCCTATTACATGAATTCACTGCCAAAACGCTTGGTTGACGACGACATGAAAAATATAGTGAATACGTAAGTTGATTTCTTCTGATTTAAGATTTTTCCTATAATTAAAATATACGTAAGTATTTAAATAAACGACGGGTTTTAATAATACCTACGTTATAATTAAAATATAACGACGGTAAGTTATTACCGACGTGTTAATTTCACTACCACGTCAGTATTTTCTTAAAAACGTCATTTTAATTTAACTACCACGTCGTTTGGGTTTTATTTAAGAACGTTTTAATTTTACTGCTCAATTTTGTGTTATACGACGTTTTACTCTTACCGACGTTATAATGTTACACAACGACGGTAAGTTTTTACCGCCGTTTTAAACAAAATATCACGTCTTTTTTTTTAAAACTCCGTCGTTTTGACTGATTTATCACGATGGTTACTATTTGTATTTAAATTTTTTGTTTTGCCATTAACACCCTTTGTTTTCTTGTAACAGGTCAATTAAAATGTTTAACATTCATATAAATAAAAATTCACGTAAACAGCAGGCTATTTGGAAAAATCTACACGGCACTCCTGAACAACCAACAAGTGTAGAGTGTGGCTATTACGTGATGCGATTCATGAGAGATATAATTCATGATCCAGACCTAAATTTCGAGAAGAAGGTAAAACGCAACATTTTAGATATACTTTTGTTTAAAACCGTCGTTTGTATCTTTATAACACGTCATTTTTTAGTTTATTTTGCAGTTTGAGAAGAAAAAAGATAAAGTTCAGTATAAACAAGAGGATATTGACGAAGTTAGGCATGAATGGGCAGAATTCATGAACAAATTATTACCGAAGGATAATTGATGTAGATAAATATTTATGAACAATGTTTAGGTTTATTTTAGTTTATTTAAAATGTACATAAATATTTTGTTGTAATCAAGCGAACAAACATCAAAAAAATTAAATTTTGTTTTAAAACTTGTTTAGTTCCCAAAAACCGACGTCTGATTCTAATTTACACGTCTCATACGTGTACACAATGGTCGTCTTGCAGTAACTGGAAATATAACATCGACGGCAATTCTTAAAAACGACATGTAATAGCCATAACAACGACGGTTTATAATTAATTCATCCTGAAAAATGAATTTTGTACTTATATACTACGTCGGTTCGTATAACCTTATCGACGTCTTAATAATATACAAAGGCAGATACTCTTAAATATCCGCCTTTTCTATATGTAAACAACGTCGGTTATATACACTAAAATGACGTTTAATAGTCATAACAACGACGGTTTATAATTAATTCATCCTGTATAAATGAATTTGTACTCATATACTACGTCGGTTCGTATAACCTTATCGACGTCTTAATAATATACAAAGGCGGATACTCTTAAATATCCGCCTTTGTATATTTAAACAACGTCGGTTATATACACTAAAATGACGTTTAATAGTCATAACAACGACGGTTTATAATTAATTCATCCTGTATAAATGAATTTGTACTCATATACTACGTCGATTCGTATAACCTTATCGACGTCTTAATACTATACAAAGGCGGATATTCTTAAATATCCGCCTTTGTATATTTAAACAACGTCGGTTATAAAAAGACGTCGTTTTATATTAGTTTCGACGTCAGTTTATTATGTTTAACGTCGTTGTAAAGGGATACAACGTCGGATAGGTCATTTTTAATTTAATTTTTATTGACTTTTATATTTTATTTAATTCCATATTAAATTCAAAACTAAATCCAAAAATTAAACTGAAAACTACCAAGCATTGGAATATTGTCTCTATCCTAAAGCTTTAAAAAATATAATTTTGGAAATATTTTTTTATTGTATTTAATTACTAATATTAATAATATATTCAAAACAAAATCCGAAAAATATACCGGCAAATTCTATGCACTGATTGAGACAATATCTTGCCCGTTAAGGCCTGAAAAATGTAATTTTAGTTTTCAAAGTTCGAATGATAACAAAATTCAAACAAATTTAGAGACAAAGCATGGTACTCCTTATACTTTACATAACATAACCCTAAGGTTTATGTGATCCATTGGTGCCCATAAATTCAAAATTATGAAATCCATATTTTAGCCTACTATTGTAGAAGGCAATGTTGTAAGGAATCCATTGTAATTTTCGGTTCATTTTTCTCGTACTTGTGTATTTTTTTTAAATTATTTTAAAATTTAGGGTTTAGGGTTTAGGGTTTTTTGAAACGACGCCGGTTTTCTCCCGCTGTTTTTGGTCACCTACATTAACAAAGACTAATTGAATTCGGTTTACGACGTCGGTTATTAAATAGCGACGTTCTTTATGTTTACAACGTCGGTATTTTATAAAAACCGCCGTTGTAAGTAATAATTAGACGTCCGTGTAAGTGTTGACCGTCGTCGTTGAAAAACGCGGTACTTTAAAATTTTTGACCGCAACCTAAAATTTTCAGAATTTCCCTTTAACCCTCAAATAGTTCATTCTCTCTCTTCAACATAAATTTGTCTGAAAGTTTTCGTTCTCCCAGCTCTCTCTCAATATCCATGTAAGTACAACTCTAGTCCCTTTAATCCTAATTCTCTCAGCTCTCTCTCAAGCTTTTGTTATATTCTCTCAGCTCTCTCTCAAAGCATTGGGTACGTAGATTCTCCAAGATCTCTCTCAAAGCATTGGGTACGTAGATTCTCCACGATCTCGCATTGGGAACGTAGATTCTCCAAGCTCTCTCTCAAGCAGTTGTTATATTCTCGCAGCTCTCTCTCAATATCCATGTAAGTACAACCCTAATCTCTTCTTAAATCCATAAATGTTTTCGTTGGTAGCTATATTAGGGTTTTGGTGTTTGCAATCTTGTAATAATTGCTCTCTGTTTGGGTTCTTTTATGTTTGTTTGGTCATGGGTTCTTGGAAAAGGAATGGGGATGGGAGATTTAAGCTGTTTTTTTTTTTTAACTACGACGACGGTTGAAGGATCAAACCGTCGTCCAAATGTTTATTATACGTCGGTTGTTCATTTACTCCCGTCGTCTGAGTTTTAAGCCGCAACTGGTAGCCTAAAGACGATTGTTTCTCCATTAAACGTCGTCTTTAGGCTACCAGAACACCGTTCAAATTTCTGGGTTTGGGTATCTTAATGACGACGGTGACTATAGATGCCGTCGTCTGAATGTATATTAAACGACGATTATTTTTTTAAACCGTCGTCTTGTACATTTTTTATATTTAATTTTCATTTTGTTCTCTGCTATTTGAATGAGGTAGTGTTTCATTGCTGGTCTTTCCACTTTAATATATATATATTTATATGAATTTGATAGAGTGTGAGATGGATAAGTCATGGATGCATGCGGATAGAAGATCGAAGGCATATGAGTTAGGGGTGGAAGGATTTTTGAATTTTGCGTCAGAAAATCTTGGAAATACAACTGAGATTCGTTGTCCATGTGTTAAATGTGGGAATATTCGATTGTTTGGGGTTGGAATTATAAGGGATGAGTGATGTTTGCTTTACAGAATTATTGATACTTCAAGGAGAATTTCTTCCAGAAGGAAATACACTACCTTCCTCTATGTACGAGGCAAAAATGACTTTGTCTGCTTTAGGGATGAGTTATGAGAAAATCCACGCATGTCCCAATGACTGCATTTTGTATCGGAAGGAGTATGAGAATGCAACTAATTCTCCTACTTGTGGTATCTCAAGGTGGAAGGAAACCAAGGATGGGTTCTTGAAAGTGGGTGTGGCAGCGAAGGTGGTGTGGTATTTTCCTCCAATTCCAAGGTTTAAAAGGATGTTTCAATCACATAAGACAGCTAAGAGTTTAACTTGGCATGCTGCAAGAAAATAAGTTGACGGTTATATGTCTCATCCAGCTGATTCCCCGTCTTGGAAACTTGTTGATGAAAAATGGCCCGACTTTGGTAATGAGCCAAGAAACTTGAGATTGGCTCTCTCATCTGATGGATTCAATCCCCACAGTTCTTTAAGTAGCAGATATAGTTGTTGGCCAGTTATGTTAGTTACATATAATCTCCCACCATGGCTATGCATGAAGCGGAAGTTCATGATGTTGACCTTACTGATTTCCGGTCCTAAACAGCCCGGAAATGATATAGATGTCTACTTAGAGCCTTTGATTGATGATTTGAAATCTCTGTGGGATGGGATTAGAGGAGTGTATGATGCCCACATAGGAGAATACTTTACACTCAGAGCTGCATTACTGTGGACAATTAATGATTTTCCCGCTTATGGAAACTTATCTGGTTGTGTTGTTAAAGGATATAAAGCTTGTACAATATGCGGCGATGATACACCTAGTCACAGGTTGAAAAATGGCCACAAAATTTGTTACATTGGGCAAAGAAAGTGGTTACCAATCAATCATCCATATAGGAGGCAACGTGCAGCTTTTAATGGGAAACCTGAATATGGCATGCCTCCCGAGCCATTAACAGGAGAAGAAGTGCTGCATATGGTTGAAGATATTAATTACATATGGGGCTCGAAAAATGGGGGAAGTGTTGGTGAGAATGATGGTGACAGAGTTTGTTGGAAGAAAAAATCAAAATTCTTTGATCTCGAGTATTGGAAATACCTCCCTGTGAGGCATGCCCTAGATGTTATGCACATTGAGAAGAATGTTTGCGATAGTATCATTGGTACATTGCTAGAGATCCCTAGAAAAAATAAAGATGGGATTGCTGCTCGGTTAGACTTATTGAACATGGGGGTAAAAATTGATTTGCAACCCGAGTATGGAGAAAGACGTACTCGCTTGCCTCCAGGGCCTTGGAATTTGTCAAGGGCAGAGAAGAGGGCGGTTTGCAA
The DNA here is from genome assembly GCA_020521455.1 of Prunus kanzakura. Taxonomy (NCBI): domain Eukaryota; kingdom Viridiplantae; phylum Streptophyta; class Magnoliopsida; order Rosales; family Rosaceae; genus Prunus; species Prunus kanzakura. The sequence goes on along the minus strand of BPUM01001002.1, from coordinate 197,507 downwards.
TTCTTTTTATGGTATGAAGGTTCCTAAAGGTTATTCTTCAAATATAAAAAATCTTGTATCTTTAAAAGATTCAAGACTTCTTGGCCTTAAATCTCATGATTGTCATACCTTGATGCAACAATTGCTCCCTGTGGCAATTCGTTCTGTTTTGGAGAAGCCTGCAAGGTATGCAATAACTCGATTGTGCTTCTTCTTCAATGCTATATGTGCAAAGACGGTAGATGTTTCCAAGCTAGATAAGTTGGAAGAAGATGTAGTAGTTACTTTGTGTTTGCTTGAGAAGTACTTTACCCCTTCATTCTTTGATATCATGGTTCATCTAGTAGTACAACTTGTCAGAGAAGTTCGTCTATGTGGGCCAGTATATTTTAGATGGATGTATCCGTTTGAAAGATATATGAAAGTGCTAAAGGGGTATGTTCAGAATCGTACTCGTCCCGAAGGTTGCATTGCTGAGGGGTATATAGCTGAAGAAGTTGTAGAGTTTTGTACCGAGCATTTATCTGATGTTAGTACAGTTGGAGTGCCTTCAAGCCAGAATATGGGAGTTTCAAAGCCATTATCAGGTTGCACAGTGAGCTTAGTTGATATGGACTTGTTGAACCAGGCACATCTATATGTCTTGGAGAATACGGAGGAAGTCCTACCTTATATCGAGTACGTATGAGTTTAATTTTTCATATATATGTAGCCATTTTAAATATTATTACTCCTTATGTTTATCTTATATATAAGGGACTGTAATGCGTGTTTTTTTCGTGTCAATTGTAGGGAACATATGATCCACATCAAGACCACTTGTCCGAAATTTAGAAAGAGAATAAAGTGGCTACAAGATAAGCACAATAGCACTTTCATTCAATGGCTACGTTTTAAGGTATATATGTTATTGAATGACATATTGAACTTATTTTAATTTTCTTTCTTTCTATATATATATTAGATTGAATTAAGATATATGTTTAATTTGCAAGTTCAAAGTGAATTTAATGGGGAAGATTATAATGGCATATCAGAAAATTTGAGGTGGTTAGCAGCTGGTCCAAGCATGGTAGTGCCATCATATAGGAGCTATCTTATTAATGGTGTCAAATTTAGCACCAAGGCACAAGATGATGTGCGAACTGTCCAAAATAGTGGAGTTTATTTACTTGCACATACTATGCAAGTTGCTAGTGCCAAGGATAAAAACCCTATTGTCTCCAATATGGGTTTTTATGGGGTTATTCAAGAAATTTGGGATCTTGACTACCAAAAGTTTAGAATCCCAGTCTTGAGGTGTGATTGGATAGATAACACTTCGGGCCTTGTAGTCGATGAACTTGGATTTACCCTTATAGATCTGAGTAAAATTGGACATAGGAATGACCAATTTGTTATGGCTTCTCAAGTCAAACAAGTATTTTATGTTGACGACCCAATGCATCGTGGTTGGTCGGTAGTGTTATCAATGCCTAATAGAGAATATAATGATGTTATTGGTGATGATGTGCTAGGTGATATTAGAATTGAGTGTGAGCCATTTTCTAGAGGGATACCAAATGTTGACACATTTGATGACCTAGTGGGTGAGTTTGGGAGTGAGAATATTAGAGATGGGTGTGAAGATATATGGATTGATTGATTGTTGTAATGTATGACATTAGTTATGCAGTTAATTGTATGACATTAATTCATAGGTCTGTATATCATTTTAATTCCGATCACATTTTCATTCTGCAAGCTTTGGGCACGACAAATCAAAAATTAAAAATAATCGGTTAAAGTTGAAAATACGACGGTCAAGTTACAAAAATCGCAAAAAGAGACGTCTAAAAGACAACCAACGTCGGGTTTTCACAACCGACGTGGAATGACAACGCAAAAATGAAATAAAAACCCTCATTTGAAAAAGAAAACACGTCGGTTAATTATAATTCATTTCAAAACGGTTAATATTGTTGTTTTTACGTCAGTTCAAGTAAATATATGCCATATTATATGTTTTAGACGTCAGTTTTTTTATTTAGTGAACGTAGTATTTATTAACCACGGCGGTTTCTAAGTTTGACACGTCGGTTTTGTTTGATTTAGAGACGTTGATAAAACTATTTACGTCGGTTTTGTAGTTGTTTTTGACATTTAAAATTATTTAAACGTCTGTGTTTTACTAAAACCGTCGTCTATTATAGTCGAAAGGTCTCTTTTTATGCTTTTATGTATCAAATCGACGTCAGTTTTAGTTTTTTTTTATGACGTGTAATATATTAACCACGTCGTTTTTTTTTGTGTTCAAGCCGTCAAAATAATTTTCAACGTCTGTGGTAGCCTAAAGGGTCGTGGTTATTATTGTCTTTACGTCAGTTCAAGTAAATATATGCCATGTTATATGTTTTAGACGTCCGTTTTTTTTGTTTAGTGAACGTAGTATTTATTAACCACGACGGTTTCTAAGTTTTACACGTCAGTTTTGTTTGATTTAGAGACGTTGATAAACATATTTACGTCGGTTTTGTAGTTGTTTTTGACATTTAACATTATTTAAACGTCTTTTTTTTACTAAAATCGTCGTCTATTATAGTCAAAAGGTCTCTTTTTATGCTTTTATGTATCAAATCGACGTCTGTTTTAGTTTTTTTATGACGTGTAATATATTAACCACGTCGTTTTTTTTTGTGTTCAAGCCGTCAAAATAATTTTCAACGTCTGTGGTGACCTAAAGGGTCGTGGTTATTATTGTTTTTACGTCAGTTCAAGTAAATATATGCCATGTTATATGTTTTAGACGTCAGTTTTTTTATTTAGTGAACGTAGTATTTATTAACCACGACGGTTTCTAAGTTTTACACGTCGGTTTTGTTTGATTTAGAGACGTTGAGAAACATATTTACGTCGGTTTTGTAGTTGTTTTTGATATTTAACATTATTTAAACATCTGCTTTTTACTAAAACCGTCGTCTATTATAGTCGAAATGTCTCTTTTTATGCTTTTATGTATCAAATCGACATCGGGTTTAGGTTTTTTATGACGTGTAATATATTAACCACGTCGTTTTTTTTTGTGTTCAAGCCGTCAAAATAATTTTCAACGTCTGTGGTGACCTAAAGGGTCGTGGTTATTGTTGTTTTTACGTCAGTTAAGTAAATATATGCCATGTTATATGTTTTAGACGTCAGTTTTTTCATTTAGTGAACGTAGTATGTATTAACCATGACGGTTTCTAAGTTTTACACGTCGGTTTTGTTTGATTTAGAAACGTTGATAAATATATTTACGTCGGTTTTGTAGTTATTTTTGACATTTAACATTATTTAAACGTCTGTGTTTTACAGAATCCGTCGTTTATTATAGTCGAAAAGTCTCTTTTTATGCTTTTATGTATGAAATCTACGTTGGTTTTAGTTTTTTTACTGACGTGTACTATCTTAACCACGTCGGTTATTTGCCGTCGTTATTTCATGTCTGAAAAGACGGCGGTCGATTTCTCGTCGGTTGTAAACCATGATACACGACGGTGGATTCCCGTCGTCTATTTCGTTTTTTGTAGTAGTGTTTGGCAAGTTTTGAGTGAAATCCAATCGCTAGAACAATGCAATACACCAACCACTCCAATTCGGAACGAACTGCCTTTGAATTTGAATTGTCCAATTTCTTACACCTATGGATTTCCGATCGAGCCCAAAACTTGGGCATCTGCATAATATGGTGGGAGGAGTCATTTGGTGAGTTTTGAGTGAAATCCAATTGCTAGAACTACGGAATACACCAACCACTCCTATAAGGAATGCACTGCCTTTGAACCTGAATTGTCCAATTTCTTACCCCTGTTGATTTCCGATCGAGCTCAAAACTTGGGCATCACCATAATAGGGTGGGAGGAGTCATTTGGTGAGTTCTGAGTGAAATCCAATCTCTAGAACTATGCAGTACACCAACCACTCCATTTCGGAACGAACTGCCTTTGAACTTGAATTGTCCAATTTCTTACACCTATGGATTTCCGATCGAGCCCAAAACCTGGGCGTCATCATAATGTGGTGGGAGGAGTCATTTGGTGAGTTTTTAGTGAAATCCAATCACTAGAACTGCGGAATACACCAACCACTCCTATAAGGAACGAACTTCCTTTGAACCTGAATTTATCAATTTCTTACCACTATTGATTTCCGATTGAGCCAAAACTTGGGCATCATCATAATATGGTGGGAGGGGTCATTTGGTGAATTTTGAGTGAAATCCAATCGCTAGAACTACAGAATACAACAACCACTCCTATAAGGAAGGAATTACCTTTGAACCTGAAATGTCCAATTTCTTACCCCTATTGATTTCCGATCGAGCCATAAACTTGGGCATCGTCATAATATGGTGGGAGGAGTCATTTGGTGAGTTTTTAGAGAAATCCAATCGCTAGAACTACGGAATACACCAACCACTCCATTTCGGAACGAACTGCCTTTGAACTTGAGTTGTCCAAGTTCTTACACCTATGGATTTCCGATCGAGCCCAAAACCTGGGCATCATCATAATATGGTGGGAGGAGTAATTTTGTGAGTTTTGAGTCAAATCCAATCACAAGAACTACGGAATACACAAACCACACCTGTGAGGAACGAACTGCCTTTGATCCGGAATTGATCAATTCTATACCCCTATTGATTTCCGATCGAGCCTAAAACTTGGGCATCATCATAATGGTGGGAGGAGTCGTTTGGTGAGTTTTGAGGGAAATCCAATCGCTAGAAGTATGAAATACACCAACCACTTCAATAAGGAACGAACTGCCTTTGAACCTGAATTGATCAGTTTCTTACCCCTATTGATTTCCGTTCGAACCCAAAACTTGGGCATCATCATAATATGGTGGGAGGGGTCATTCGGTGAGTTTTGAGTCAAATCCAATCACTAGAACTACAGAATACACCAACCACTCCTATAAGGAACGAACTTCCTTTGAACCTGAATTGTCCAATTTCTTACCCCTATTGATTTCCGATCGAGCCTAAAACTTGGGCATCGTCATAATATAGTGGGACGCGTCATTTGGTGAGTTTTGAGTGAAATCCAATCCCTAGAACTACGGAATACACCAACCCCTCCTATAAGGAATGAACTTCCTTTGAACTTGAATTGTCCAAGTTCTTACACCTATGGATTTCCGATTGAGCCCAAAACTTGGGCATCATCATAATACGGTGGGAGGAGTCATTTGGAGAGTTTTGGGTGAAATCGAATTGCTAGAACTATGCAATACACCAACCACTCCAATTTGGAACGAGTTGCCTTTGAACTTGAATTGTCCAATTTTTTACACCTATGGATTTCCGATTGAGCCCAAAACTTGGGCATCATCATAACATGGTGGGAGGAGTCATTGGGTGCTTGTTGAGTGAAATCCAATCGCTAGTACTACGGAATACACCAACCACTCCTATAAGGAACGAACTGCCTTTGAACCTGAATTGTCCAATTTCTTACCCCTACTGATTTCCGATTGAGCCCAAAACTTGGGCATCAACATAATACGGTGGGAGGAGTCATTTGGTGAGTTTTGAGAGAAATCCAATCGCCATAACTACGGAATACACCAAGCGCTCCCATAAGGAACGAACTGCATTTGAACTTGAATTGTCCAAGTTCTTACACCTATGGATTTCCGATCGACCCCAAAACTTGGGCATCATCATAATATGGTGGGAGGAGTCATTTGGTGAGTTTTGAGTGAAATCCAATCTTTAGAACTATGAAATACACCCACCACTCATATAAGGAACGAACTTCCTTTGAACCTGAATTGTCCAATTTCTTACCGCTACTAATTTCCGATCGAACCCAAAACTTGGGCATCATCTGAATACGGTGGGAGGAGCCATTTGGTGATTTTTGAGTGAAATCCAATCGTTAAAACTACGGAATACCCCAACCACTCCTATAAGGAACGAACTGCCTTTGAACTTGAATTGTCCAAGTTCTTACACCTATGGATTTCTGATCGAGCCCAAAACTTGGGCATCATCATAAGATGGTGGGAGGAGTCATTTGGCGAGTTTTGAGTGTAATCCAATCGCTAGAACTATGCAATACACCAGCCACTCCAATTCGGAACAAGCTGCCTTGGAACTTGAATTGTCCAATTTCTCACACCTATGGATTTCCGATCGAGCCCAAAACTAGGGCATCATCATAATATGGTGGGAGGAGTAATTTGGTGAGTGTTGAGTGAATCCAATCGCTAGGACTACTGAATACACCAACCACACCTATAAGGAACGAACTGCCTTTGAACCTCAATTGTCCAATCTCTTTCCCCTATTGATTTCCGATCGAGCCCAAAACTTGGGCATCATCATAAGATGGCAGGAGGAGTCATTGGTTGAGTTTTGAGTGAAATACAATCACTAGAACTATCCAATACACCAACCACTCCAATTCGGAACGAACTGCCCTTGAACTTGAATTGTCCAATTTCTTACACCTACGGATTTCCGATTGAGCCCAAAACTTGGGCAACATCATAATATGGTGGGAGGAGTCATTTAGTGAGTGTTGAGTGAAATCCAATCGCTAGAACTACGTAATACACCAACCACTCCTATACGGAACAAACTGCCATTGAGCCTGAATTGTCCAATTTTTCTTACCCCTATTGATTTCCGATCGAGCCCAAATCTTGGGCATCAACAAAATACGGTGGGAGGAGTCATTTGGTGAGCCTTGAGTGAAATCCAATCACTAGAACTACAGAACACACCAGCCACTCATATAAGGAACGAACTTCCTTTGAACCTGAATTGTCCAATTTCTTACCGCTACTAATTTCCGATCGAACCCAAAACTTGGGCATCATCTGAATACGGTGGGAGGAGCCATTTGGTGATTTTTGAGTGAAATCCAATCGTTAAAACTACGGAATACCCCAACCACTCCTATAAGGAACGAACTGCCTTTGAACTTGAATTGTCCAAGTTCTTACACCTATGGATTTCTGATCGAGCCCAAAACTTGGGCATCATCATAAGATGGTGGGAGGAGTCATTTGGCGAGTTTTGAGTGTAATCCAATCGCTAGAACTATGCAATACACCAGCCACTCCAATTCGGAACAAGCTGCCTTGGAACTTGAATTGTCCAATTTCTCACACCTATGGATTTCCGATCGAGCCCAAAACTAGGGCATCATCATAATATGGTGGGAGGAGTAATTTGGTGAGTGTTGAGTGAATCCAATCGCTAGGACTACTGAATACACCAACCACACCTATAAGGAACGAACTGCCTTTGAACCTCAATTGTCCAATCTCTTTCCCCTATTGATTTCCGATCGAGCCCAAAACTTGGGCATCATCATAAGATGGCGGGAGGAGTCATTGGTTGAGTTTTGAGTGAAATACAATCACTAGAACTATCCAATACACCAACCACTCCAATTCGGAACGAACTGCCCTTGAACTTGAATTGTCCAATTTCTTACACCTACGGATTTCCGATTGAGCCCAAAACTTGGGCAACATCATAATATGGTGGGAGGAGTCATTTAGTGAGTGTTGAGTGAAATCCAATCGCTAGAACTACGTAATACACCAACCACTCCTATACGGAACAAACTGCCATTGAGCCTGAATTGTCCAATTTTTCTTACCCCTATTGATTTCCGATCGAGCCCAAATCTTGGGCATCAACAAAATACGGTGGGAGGAGTCATTTGGTGAGTCTTGAGTGAAATCCAATCACTAGAACTACAGAACACACCAGCCACTCATATAAGGAACGAACTTCCTTTGAACCTGAATTGTCCAATTTCTTACCGCTACTAATTTCCGATCGAACCCAAAACTTGGGCATCATCTGAATACGGTGGGAGGAGCCATTTGGTGATTTTTGAGTGAAATCCAATCGTTAAAACTACGGAATACCCCAACCACTCCTATAAGGAACGAACTGCCTTTGAACTTGAATTGTCCAAGTTCTTACACCTATGGATTTCTGATCGAGCCCAAAACTTGGGCATCATCATAAGATGGTGGGAGGAGTCATCTGGCGAGTTTTGAGTGTAATCCAATCGCTAGAACTATGCAATACACCAGCCACTCCAATTCGGAACAAGCTGCCTTGGAACTTGAATTGTCCAATTTCTCGCACCTATGGATTTCCGATCGAGCCCAAAACTAGGGCATCATCATAATATGGTGGGAGGAGTAATTTGGTGAGTGTTGAGGGAATCCAATCGCTAGAACTATTGAATACACCAACCACACCTATAAGGAACGAACTGCCTTTGAACCTGAATTGTCCAATTTCTTTCCTCTATTGATTAACGATCGAGCCCAAAACCTGGGCACCATCATAATATGGTGGGAGGAGTCATTTGGTGAGTTTTGAGTGAAATCCAATCACTAGAACTATCCAATACATCAACCACTCCAATTCGGAACGAATTGCCCTTGAACTTGAATTGTCCAATTTCTTACACCTACGGATTTCCGATTGAGCCCAAAATTGGGCATCATTATAATATGGTGGGAGGAGTCATTTCGTCAGTGTTGAGTGAAATCCAATCGCTAGAACTACGTAATACACCAACCACACCTATAAGGAACGAACTGCCATTGAACCTGAATTGTCCAATTTCTTACCCCTATTGATTTCCGATCGAGCCCAAAACTTGGGCATCAACAAAATACGGTGGGAGGAGTCATTTGGTGAGTCTTGAGTGAAATCCAATCGCTAGAACTACAGAATACACCAGCCACTCCTATAAGGAACGAACTAACCTTGAACCTGAATTGTCCAATTTCTTACCCCTACTTATTTCCGATCGAGCCCAAAACTTGGGCACCATCATATTATGGTGGGAGGAGTCATTTGGTGAGTTTTGAGCGAAATCCAATCGCTAGAACTACGGAATACACAAACCATTCCTATAAGGACGAACTGCCTTTGAACCTGAATTGTCCAATTTCTTACCCCTATTGATTTCCGATCGCTAGAACAATCGAATACTCCAACCACTCCAATTCGGAACGGACTGCCTTTGAACTTGAATTGTCCAATTTCTTAACAATATTGATTTCCGAAAAAGCTCAAAATTTGGGAATAACCACAATATGGTGGGAGGAGTCATTTGGGGAGTTTTGAGTGAAATCCAATCGCTAGAACTACGGAATACACCAACCACTCCAATTCGGAACGAACTGCCTTTGAATCTGAATTGTCCAAGTTCATACACCTTTGGATTTCCAATCGAGCCCAAAACTTGGTCGTCATCGTAATATGGTGGGAGGAGTCGTTTGGTGAGTTTTGAGTGAAATCCAATCGCTAGAACTGTGGAATACACCAACCACTCCAATAAGGAACGAACTGCCTTTCAACTTGAATTGTCCAAGTTCTTACTCCTATGGATTTCCGGTCGTGCGCAAAACTTGGGCATCATGATAATATGGTGGGAGGAGTCATTTGCTGAGGTTTGAGTGAAATCCAATCCCTAGAACTATGCAATACACCAACCACACCAATTCTGAACGAACTGCCTTTGAAGTTGAATTGTCCAAGTTCCTACACCTATGGATTTCCGATCGAGCCCAAAACTTGGGCATCATTTTAATATGGTGGGAGGAGTCATTTGGTGAGTTTTCAGTGAAATCCAATCGCTAGAACTACGGAATACACCAACCACTCCTCTAAGGAACGAACTGCCTTTGAACCTGAATTGTTCAATTTCTTACTCCTATTGATTTCCAATCTAGTTTAAAACTTGGGCATCATCATAATATGGTAGGAGGAGTCATTTGGTGAGTTTTGAGTGAAATCCAATCGCTAGAACTATGCAATACACCAACAACTCCAATTCGGAACAAACTGCCTTTGAACTTGAACTGTACAAGTTCTTACACCTATGGACTTCCGATCGAGCCCAAAACTTGAGCATCCTCATAATCTGGTGGGAGGAGTCATTTGGGGAGTTTTGAGTGAAATCAAATCGCTAGAACTACGAAATACACAAACCATTCCTATAAGGAACGAACTGCCTTTGAACATGAATTGTCCAATTTCTTACCCCTATTGATTTCCGATCGAGCCAAAAACGTCGTCTTTTTTCACTTTTTGTTCGCTTTTAGACGTCGGTAAATTCAATGCCGTCGTTGAATGCTCCAAAACGTCGTTTTTTATTGACAATTTTATGACAACAGACGTCTGTTTTTCACAGTTTTATAAGGACCATCGTTTTATAATACTGAACCAGTATTTTATGTACTGATTGTTTTGTGTCCAAAACCTGCATAATGAAAGTGAAGAAAACACATTACAATTTATTACAAAATTAATGTCATACAGTAGTGCTGTTTAGGGCATAAATAATTTCATAAATTACAAGAGCATCATTCAATCCATATATCTTCACACCCATCTCGAATATTTTGACTCCCAAACTCACCCACTAGTTCATCAAATGTGTCAACATTTGGCATCCCTCTAGTAAATGGCTCACACTCAATTCTCACATCACCTAAGACATCATCACCAATAACATCATCATTATATTCTCTATTAGGCGCTGATAACATTACCGACCAACCGTGATGCATCGGATCGTCAACAAAAAATACTTGTTTGACTTGAGAAGCCAAAACAAATTGGTCATTCCTATGTCCAATTTTACTCAAATCTACAAGGGTAAATCCAAGTTCGTCGACTACAAGGCCGGAAGTACTATCTATCCAATCACACCTAAAGACTGGGATTGTAAACTTTTGGTAGTCAAGGTCCCAAATTTCTTGAATGACACCATAAAAACCCATATTTGAGAGAATTGGGTTTTTATCCTTGGCAGTAGCAACTTGCATGGTATGTGCAAGTAAATAAACTCCACTATTTTGAACTGTCCGCACATCATCTTGTGCCTTGATGTTAAATTTAACACCTTTAATAAGATAGCTCCTATATGATGGCACTGCCATGTTTGGACCAGCTGCTAGCCACCTTAAATTTTCTGACACCCCATGATTGCCTCCCTCATCAAGTTCACTTTGAACCTGCAAATTAATCATATCTTAATTCAATCTAACATAGTAAGAAGAAAATTAAAAGTCCAATATGTTATTGAATAACATATACCTTGAAGTGTAGCCATTGAATGAAAGTGCTATTGTGCTTATCTTGCAGCCACTTTGTTCTCTTTCTAAATTTTGGATAAGCGGCCTTGATGTGGATCATATGTTCCCTACATGACACGAAAAATTCAAGCATTACGGTCCCAAACATATAAGATAAACACAAGGAATAATTTAAAATGGAAACTTAAGGAATAAAACTCATACTCGATATAAGGTAGAACTTCCTCCGTATTCTCCAAGACATATAGATGTGCTTGGTTCAACAGGTCACGATCAACTAAGCTCACTGTGGAACCTGATAATGGCTTTGAAACTCCTATCTTCTGACTTGATGGCACTCCAATTGTACTAATATCAGATAAATGTTCAGTGCAAAATTCTACAGGTTCTTCAGCTATATAACGCTCCGCAATGCAACCTTCGGGATGAGTACGGTTCTGAACATACCCCTTTAGAACTTTCATATATCTTTCGAACAGATACATCTATCTAAAATATACTGGCCCACATAGACGAACTTCTCTGACAAGATGTACTACTAGATGAACCATGATATCGAAGAATGAAGGTGGAAAGTATTTTTCAAGCAAACACAAAGTAACTACTACATCTTCTTCCAACTTATCTAGCTTGGAAACATCAACCGTCTTTGTACATATAGCATTGAAGAAGAAGCACAAACGAGTTATTGCATACCTTGCAGGCTTCTCCAAAACAGAACGAACTGCCACAGGGAGCAATTGTTGCATTAAGGTATGACAATCATGTGATTTAAGGCCAAGAAGTCTTGAATCTTGTAAAGATACAAGATTTTTTATATTTGAAGAATAACCTTCAGGGACCTTCATACCATAGAAAGAATTGCAAACCGCTCTCTTCTCTACTCTTGACAAATTCCAAGGCCCTGGAGGCAAACGAGTACTTCTTTCTCCATACTCGGGTTGCAAATCAGTTTTGACCCCCATGTTCAATAAATCTAACCGAGCAGCAATCCCATCTTTATTTTTTCCAGGGATCTCCAGCAATGTACCAATGATACTATCACAAACATTCTTCTCAATGTGCATAACATCGAGGACATGCCTCACTGGAAGGTATTTCCAATACTCAAGATCAAAGAATTTTGACTTCTTCTTCCAACAAACTCTGTCACCATCATTTTCACCTTCACCTTCACCTCCCCCTTTTTTCGATCCCCATATGTAATTAATATCTTCAACCATATGTAGCACTTCTTCTCCCGTTAATGGCTCCAGAGGCGTGCCATATTCAGGTTTCCCATTAAAAGCTGCACGTTGCCTCCTAAATGGATGATTGATTGGTAATCATTTTCTATGCCCAATGTAACAAATTTTGTGGCCATTTTTCAACCTGTGACTAGGTGTATCATCGCCGCATATTGGACAAGCTTTATTTCCTTTAACAACACAACAAGATAAGTTTCCATAGGCGGGAAAATCATTAATGGTCCACAATAATGCAGCTCTGAGTGTAAAATATTCTCCTATGTGTGCATCATACACTCCTCTAATCCCATCCCACAAAGATTTTAAATCATCAATCAAAGGCTCCAAGTAGACGTCTATATCATTTCCGGGTTGTTTAGGACCAGAAATCAATAAAGTCAACATCATGAACTTTCGTTTCATGCACAGCCATGGTGGGAGATTATATGTAACTAAGATAACTGGCCAGCAACTATATCTGCTACTTAGAGAACTGTGGGGATTGAATCCATCAGATGAAAGAGCCAATCTCAAGTTTCTCAGCTCATTACCAAACTCGGGCCATTTATCATCAACAAGTTTCCAAGACGGGGAATCCGCCGGATGAGACATCTGACCGTCAATTGATTTTCTAGCAGCATGCCAAGTCAAATTCTTAGTTGTCTCATGTGATTGAAACATCCTTTTAAACCTTGGAATTGGAGGAAAATACCACAACACCTTCGCTGCCACACCCTCTTTCAAGAATCCATCTTTGGTTTCCTTCCACCTTGAGATACCCCAAGCAGGACAATTAGTTGAATCTTCATACTCCTTCCTATACAAGATGCAATCATTGGGGCATGCGTGGATTTTCTCATAACTCAGCCCCAATGCACACAAAGTCTTTTTTGCCTCATACATAGAGGCCGGTATTGTATTTCCTTCTGGAAGCAACTCGCCCTGAAGTATCAATAATTCTGTAAAACATACGTCACTCATCCCATGTTTTGCCTTCAAATTATACAACTTCACTAATGCCGATAACTTGGTGTACTTTCTACAACCAGGGTACAATGGTTGATCTCCATCCCCAATCACATTAGCAAACTCATAAAGATCGGATCCAAAATCACCAAAATCATTATCATCCATCTCTATTTCTTCAGACACAAAACTGTACCTACTATGGTCATCATCTTCTTCAACATTTCTACTAGCATTAGTAGTTGCAATTGGTTCCCAAGGTTCTCCATGAAATGTCCAATTCTTATAGCTTTGGTCAACTCCATTAAAGTATAAGTGATCCCTTATAATTCCAACCCCAAACAATTTCAAATTCGCACATTTAACACATGGACAACGGATATGCGTTGTAGTTAGAAGATTTTCTACAGAAAATTGCAAAAATGCTTCCACCCCTAACTCATATGCCTTCGATCTTCTATCCGAGTGCATCCATGACTTATCCATCTTGGACACTATATCCTATTATCTATAATAAGGTGAAAAGACAAGCAATGACTATCACAATAGCAGATTATATAAGGTTTTAATAGCAAATAAAAAAGTATACAGACGACGGTTTTTAAACAACAACAGACGTATTACACTTATATAGACGACAGGTTTTAAAAAAACGTCGTCTAATGCTAGCAAGAAACAGACGCCAGCGAACTTGAACCACGACGGTAGTTAAAAGAAGCGTCGTGGTATATTTTTATAGACGACGGTTTGTTAAAAAACCGTCGTCGTATGCATAAAAAAGATTTCGAAATCCCAGTTTATTTTCAAGAACCCAGAATATATTCAGAACACAACATATACATTAATTTTTATGTAGGGTATTAAGAACACAACATATACATTAATACTAAACACGAAACCAACATATACTAAGCATGAAAACATTATATCCATTCCCGATTCATAATAACAGAGAGTATTAAAAGATCCGACAACATTAAACCCTAAACCCGATTCATGAAAACATTAAACATTAAATCCATTAACCCATACCGTCGACAACATTAAAAAATCAGAAAACCCTTTACCACATAACTGAATATTATTCAATGAATTTACAAGCATGAGATTAGGGTTTGCACTTACAGGTAGGCAGAGCTCACATCTTATGGCCAACTTGGATTCGACGGAGTTGTAAACTTGGCCAACTTGGATTCGACGGAGAGCCCAACTTTGAATTAGAGTTGAAGTGAGAGAGCGGAGCAAAATGTTTTAGGACACAGACTATGGCCAACTTGTATAAGAGTTAGAGCGAAATCTGAAAATTTTAGGTCGACGTGAAATTTTTAGAAAGCGCGCTTTTTAAAAAACATCGACGGAAAAAAAAACACAATCGTCATTAAAAGTTCAACCAAAACATGACGCTTATTTTAAAAATGACGTCGTTGTAAATATACTTACGACGCAAAACCAAACTACCGTCATTAAAATGTCTAAAGAAATATGCCCTAAACCCTAATAAATAAAACCTAAATTATATATATTGTTTTTAAAAATAATTTTTCAAAAGGGATTAGGGTTTTATGGCCTAAAATATCTCGTCCATAAAACTCTAAACCCTAATCCCTTTTCTAAATTTATACAAACCTTAAACCCTAAACCCTAAACCATTAAAGTATAAGTGAGTTGTGACTCATGAAAACATTTTACTTTTTGGTGGTAATTTTAAATTTGTATAACTCAAACTTAATTTTTTAAAGCTTAAGGGGGAAGAAAATATCGCAATGACTTCATAGGAGTTGACGTTGCATTTTTTGGATTTATTTTAAATTTATTATGAATATTTCGAATTAAATAGAATAAAATATTATTAATAAAACCCACAAACCACGTTGGCGTTAACAAATTAACGACGTTTTAACTAATAATACATGACTGAATTTTAACAAAAAACGTCGTTTATAGTTCAAACCATGGCCATTTTTACAAAGAAAACGACGTACAAACAATTTTCCACGACATAAACTCTTAACCTCTCGCCGTCTAATGTCAATAAAACAACGTCGTCTATATAACCAATAGCGTCGTTTGAAAAATAATTTACGTCGCTTTTTAAAAAAATATGACGTTATGTGTGTACAACGTCATTTTAAAGAAACCACGGTTTAGAAATGCGCTCTTCGTAAATCATCGACGGAAAACAATAAATGACAGGACCCGACCCAAATTCCACTTTGGAATTCGAGCCGAACCCTGTGCGTGTCCGACACTTGGCAAGTGCCGGGCACAAATGGCCTAATTGCCCTTCTTGTCAGACTTCACTCTAAACTAGGGTTTGACTTCTGCCAAAAATTCAGCAGAGTCTCCCCTAAGATTAGACCAATCCCAAAATTACACCTGTCAAGCATGCACACAAAATATACACCAACTGCCAGTATACAACTAATTACATACCAACAGTTAGACAAGTGTTCAAGGGCAATATCATAGCAACTATATGGAATAGGTTACAATTAAAACACAACTAAACAAAACCCTATATTGGCAAAGGATGTGGCGGAAGGTGACCTCGGCCCGGTGGTGGCGCACTGACGCACGACTACTGCCTGGGGGCGCAAAACATTGAAAAGGTGAGTGGACCAAAAACAAAGTTTAGAAAAATAGTATAAGAACATACTAACCCCACTGTAAAAACTGTTATAAAAACTAAATCATTTCCTGTATAAATACGCGTACTGGAATCACCGTATTCATATTTACATATATATAATCAATCACATACTTAATCAAACATTAAATCATTGAAAGCATTGAAATCAACTTTTAAATCTACCACCTAGGTGTACCCATTTATAATTCCGTCAATTCCTTTGGTTTCCGTCAATTCCTTATAATCCGTCAATTCCATATTATCCGTCAATTCCATCCTTGTGCCACTGGAGTGACACGTCCTAGCAGACCTCAGGAAACACAAGGTCACCCGAGCCGCAATCCTCGCGGAATTCAGGGGAAACTTGGTCCGTCTGAGCCGCGTTCCTCACACCCACGGTTTGGGCGTCCCAGAAACTCGTGGGGCGGTGTCTAGCATGCTGACCTACCCGAAGGTAACTGGATGTCCGTCGACATCAATATAACCGAAGGCAACCATTTTATACCGAAGGCAACATATAACTGAAGGCAATCTTTTTATATGCTTGGGTACCTAGGGTGGCTTTTAAGAAAATATAAAGTTCTGAAACGTAAATAAGGATTTAATTGAATTCTTATCTGCCCTTAAACTCTGCTGCCAATTTATCTGTTAATTATCTAAAAATTCTGTTATGCCAAAAATCTCTAGGCACTCTCAACTCGGCAGCATATAAATAAACATATAAAAGCAACAATAAATCAAGCTATTAAAACTCTGGGCAATGAATAACTTATTCAAGATCAAGTAATAAAATTAAATTGCATAAATTCATTTACAAAAACAAAAAGGTCCACTCACTGATACTCTGAGCTAGCTGGACCCTTTGAAGGTCCCTCCTGCGGGTCACCTGGTGCCCGGGTGCCTGTATAACCATCACGATATTTTATTAAAAACTCTGCTCAGTAATATAGTATTAAATTAAAAACCCTGACCCCAGGCTCCTAAAAGTGCGTGCGTTACTTTAAAAGTCATTCCTATGCCGACATTAGCCTTTCCTCTCAGTGGAGACGCTTTAGAAGTATCTTGGGACTCAAAAGCGATAAAAGTCCCTAAAAGTCAACTCTGGACCCCGTGGGGTCCATGACCTCAGAATTTCGATCCGAACGTTCCTAGAGGTTCCAACAAGCCTAGGACACATGTCCTGAAAGTTTGGTCTCGATCGGACGATCGGATTGTTCACGATCGCACGATCGGACGGACAAATGATTTTCCGTAAACCTAGCCCTAGGGTTCGCTTTTCCTGAGCATCCGGGACTCCGATTTAAGATCCGTCGAATCCTACACGATCCTTAAAATACCTAGATCGACATACTCCAGTTTGGCTATGATCCAACGGTCCAAACGTATTGAACCCGGAAATCGCACACTATGCGAGATCCGTTCGGGGTTCAAACGTTATCCGAATTGGGTGTGCATAGTAAATTCCGGCGGCCGGAAAATCTCCAAACTGCCGTCCCAAACTCCTAGTCTAGGTAAAACACCTAATTTGGAACCACTTTTGTTCTTGGACTATAGCCAAAAAATGACCGGAAGTGACTGATTCCGGCATCCTAAGCTCGGCAGAAACGTAACTCAAAAATTAACCTCTCAAACCTCAAAATCTCTCCAATACTACCCAACCATCAGCTAGAACGTGAAAATCCGTCGAAAAACCATACCTAATTCATTCAATTTGGTGGCCGGAGGAGGAAGAACCGAGGGTTTGAAATTCGGAGAAAAACCACTCAAAATCCGCGACTTTCTGGTGGCTGGAGCTGTCAACGGAGGCGGCGCAGGTCGGGGGTGCGACAGCAAGGTCCAGCTGGCGTGTGGGGGTCTGGTCCGATAGCCTAGGGTGGTCGGCTGGGTGGTTATGGTGGTGCGGCTGGAGCTGCAAAATAACAGGGGGGGTTTATCGCGAGAGAGAAAGGGAGAGTGAGGAGAGAGAATCAGATCTCGAAATTTACCACTTTGCCCTTTTTCCTTATTTTTCTTGTAACTTCTTCGTTACAAGTCCGATTTGAGTCCACTACGTGTCTACGGACTCATTTTGTCACGCTCTACGCAACTGTACAATTGGATTTCCCAAATTCTTTCCCGGTCAAAAAGTCAACTTAAAACCAAATAAATTATTCTAAGGGTATAATTGTCTTTTCCTCTAATAAAATATTAATTAAATATTATTTAAGGATCGGGTTGTTACAATAAAACCGTCGTTAAATATGACATCTATACCCTAAACCCTAAACCCTAAACCCTAAACCATAAAATATAAACCCTAAATTATATATATATTTTTAAATAATTATAGAAAAGGATTTATGGTTTTAGGGCCTAATATATATTAACCATAAACCCTAAACCCCAAAAATAAACCTTTATCCCCCTAAACCCTAAACCCTAAACCATTAAAGTATAAGTGATGTGACTCATGAAAACATTTTACTTTTTGGTGGTAATTTTAAATTTGTATAACTCAAACTTAATTTTTTAAAGCTTAAGGGGGAAGAAAATATCGCAATGACTTCATAAGAGTTGACGTTGCATTTTTTGGATTTATTTTAAATTTATTATGAATATTTCGAATTAAATAGAATAAAATATTATTAATAAAACCCACAAACCACGTCGGCGTTAATAAATTAACGACGGTTTAACTAATAATACATGACTGAATTTTAACAAAAAACGTCGTTTACAGTTCAAACCATGGCCATTTTTACAAAGAAAACGACGTACAAATAATTTTCCACGACATAAACTCTTAACCTCTCGCCATCTAATGTCAATAAAACAACGTCGTCTATATAACCAATAGCGTCATTTGAAAAATAATTTACGTCGCTTTTTAAAAAAATATGACGTTGTTATGTGTGTACAACGTCATTTTAAAGAAACCACGGTTTAGAAATGCGCTCTTCGTAAATCATCAACGGAAAACAATAAAACCGTCGTTAAATATGACATCTATACCCTAAACCCTAAACCATAAAATATAAACCCTAAATTATAAATATATTTTTAAATAATTATAGAAAAGGATTTATGGTTTTAGGGCCTAATATATATTAACCATAAACCCTAAACCCCAAAAATAAACCTTTATCCCCCTAAACCCTAAACCCTAAACCATTAAAGTATAAGTGATGTTGTGACTCATGAAAACATTTTTCTTTTTTGTGGTAATTTTAAATTTGTATAACTCAAACTTAATTTTTTAAAGCTTAAGGGGGAAGAAAATATCGCAATGACTTCATAGGAGTTGACGTTGCATTTTTTGGATTTATTTTAAATTTATTATGAATATTTGAATTAAATGGAATAAAATATTATTAATAAAACCCACAAACCACGTCGGCGTTAATAAATAAACGACGTTTTAAATTATAATAAACGACTTAATTTTAAAACAAAACGTCGTTTAAATTTTAAACCATGGCCATTTTTACACATAAAACGACGTACAAACCATTTTCCACGACCGAAACTCTTAACTTATCGCCGTCTAATATCAAGAAAACAACGTCGTCTATAGAACCAAGAGCGTCGTTTTAACAACCTTTGACGTCGCTTTTTAAAAACTGTGACGTTGTTATGTGTCTACAACGTCTTTTTGAAGAAACTACGGTTTTCCACAACATGAAAACCTCAACAAATTTACAGGGACGTTGACGTCAACAAAAACTTGCTAATTCTAACCAATTTCGTACAAAAACTTGTCTAATTCTAACAAAATTTGTACATTTTATAAAAATGTTCAAGTATGCTAAAATTCCTCTACTCCATATGAACACAAACAAACTCTGCCCATTCTTTCCTAACTTCTTCAATGGCAGCTTGGGGGTATGGCGCTTGATCCTTTCCTTTGGCAAACTGCAGTCCATAAACAAAGATTAATCTCACAGATGACGCTATTATTCATTTACCGACGTAGTATATGTATTCAACGACAGTATTTTTAATTTACCGTCGTTGATAATATAAAAATCCACATAAAAATAAATCTGAAAATTTTCTTCTTACCGTCTTCTCAAATTCCAGGGAAGTATCCTTTATGATGTCTCTCATAAAGCACATGACATAATACCCGCATTCTACACTGCTTGGTTGCTTTGGAGTGCCGGGCAGAGTTTTCCAAAGAGGTGTTTTACGGCCTACTCTGCCTATGTGTGTATTATACATTTTTAGAGCATAGTTCACTATGTTTTTCCCGTCCTCATCCACAACACGATTTCCAGGTAGTGGATCCAGAAAATAGACGGTCTCCTTCTTTGCTCTCACAATGATCAAGACCCAATGACGGCTGCACAAAATAAATATAAAGGTTAAATAGTTTTATATGCAGAGCATCATACAAACAAAATCCTGTTTTTTGTTTGGAGACTAACCCTGGATTGTAAGGCATCAGGAAAATCTATTCACCATCTGTTTTTTGAAGTCAATTGGCTACGAGACGTCATCTGTCAGTTAATGAACCAGCGTCGGCACTAATTGCAGCAGGGTCGATAAAGCCAACCATATTCACCATATTTGCAGCTTTCAGATGATCAAATAGGCACCTAAATATATGAATTGAAACCATGAGTGTTGTTTTTTTTAACATAAAGGAGAGTGTCAAATGAATATTTGATAAGGACAAACCTCATATATACTGCAACGACAGTAGCCCCAATTTCTTCCATGCCAGCAAATTGGGTAATATCTTCATGCAAGACGAAGGTGTTACGATCTATGCCAAACACCTCCTTCTCAATAGTAAAGGTCATAGCCTTCTCCTGAGGCTTTAGTGTCGATTCAACATAACTACAAAGTTTTGAACTCGATCGGAAATCAATAGGGGTAAGAAATTGGACAATTCAGGTTCAAAGGCAGTTCGCTCCTTATAGGAGTGGTAGGTGTATTCCGTAGTTCTAGTGATTGGATTTTACTCAAAACTCACCAAATGACTCCCCCCACCATATTATGATGATGCCCAAGTTTTGGGCCCGATCGGAAATCAATAGCGGTAAGAAATTGGACAATTCAAGTTCAAAGGCAGTTCGTTCCTTATAGGAGTGGTTGGTGTATTCCGTAGTTCTAGCGATTGTATTTCACTCAAAACTCACCAAATGACTCCTCCCAACATATTATGATGATGCCCAAGTTTTGGGCTCGATCGGAAGTTAATAGGGGTAAGAAATTGGGCAATTCAGGTTCAAAGGCAGTTCGTACCTTGTAGGAGTGGATGGTGTATTCCCTAGTTCTAGAGATTGGATTTCACTCAAAACTCACCAAATGACTCCTCCCACCATATTATGATGATGCCCAAGTTTTGGGCTCGATCGGAAATCAATAGAGGTAAGAAATTGGACAATTCAATTTCAAAGGCAGTTCGTTTCTTATAGGAGTGGTTGGTGTATTCCGCAGTTCTAGCGGTTGGATTTCACTCAAAACTCACCAAATGACTCCTCCCAAGATATTGTGATGATGCCTAAGTTTTGGGCTCGACCGGAAATCAATAGGGGTATGAAATTGGACAATTCTGGTTCAAAGGCAGTTCATTCCTTATAGGAGTGGTTGGTGTATTCCATAGTTCTAACGATTGGATTTCACTCAAAACTCACCAAATGACTCCTCCGACCATATTAAGATGATACCCAAGTTTTGGGCCCGATTGGAAATCAATAGGGGTAAGAAATTGGACAATTTAGCTTCAAAGGCAGTTCGTTCCTTATACGAGTGGTTGGTGTATTCCGTAGTTCTAGTGATTGGATTTCACTCAAAAGTCAACAAATGAGTCCTCCCTCCATATTATGATGATGCCCAAGTTTTGGGCACGATCGGAAATCAATAGGGTTAAGAAATTCGACAATTCAGGTTCAAAGGCAGTTCGTTACTTATAGGAGTGGTTGGTGTATTCCATAGTTCTAGCGATTGAATTTCACTCAAAACTCAAAAAATGACTCCTGCCACCATATTATGATGATGCCCAAGTTTTGGGGTCGATCGGAATTCCATAGGTTTAAGAAATTGGACAGTTCAAGTTCAAAAGCAGTTCGTTCCTTACAGGAGTGGGTGGTGTTTTCCGTAGTTCTAGTGATTGGATTTCACTCAAAACTCACCAAATGACTCCTCGTACAATATTATGATGATCCCCAAGTTTTGAACTCGATCGGAAATCAATAGGGGTAAGAAATTGGACAATTCAGGTTCAAAGGCAGTTCGTTCCTTATAGGAGTGGTAGGTGTATTCCGTAGTTCTAGTGATTGGATTTTACTCAAAACTCACCAAATGACTCCCCCCACCATATTATGATGATGCCCAAGTTTTGGGCCCGATCGAAAATCAATAGCGGTAAGAAATTGGACAATTCAAGTTCAAAGGCAGTTCGTTCCTTATAGGAGTGGTTGGTGTATTCCTTAGTTCTAGGGATTGTATTTCCCTCAAAACTCACCAAATGACTCCTCCGAACATATTATGATGGTGCCCAAAGTTTGGGCTCGATCGGAAATCCGTAGGGGTAAGAAATTGGACTTTTCAAGTTCAAAGGATGTTCGTTCCGTATAGAAGTGCTTGGTGTATTCCGAAGTTCTAGCAATTGGATTTCACTCAAAACACACCAAATGACTCCTCCCACCATATTATCATAATGCCCAAGTTTTGGGCTCGATCGGAAATCAATAGGGGTAAGAAATTGGACAATTCAAGTTCGAAGGCAGTTCGATCCGAATTGGAGTGGTTGGTGTATTGCATAGTTCTTGTGATTGGATTTCACTAAAATCTCACCAAATGACTCCTCCCACCATATTATGATGATGCCCAAGTTTTGGGCTCGATCGGAAATCAATAGGGGTAAGAAATTGGACAATTCAACTTTAGAGGCAGTTCGTTCCTTGTAGTAGTGGTTGGTGTATTCCGTAGTTCTAGCAATTGGATTTCACTCAAAACTCAACAAATGTCTCCTCGCAAGATATTGTGATGATGCCCAAGTTTTGGGCTCGATCGGAAATCAATAGGGATAAGAAATTGGACAATTCTGCTTCGAAGGCTGTTCGTTCCTCTTAGGAGTGGTTGGTGTATTCCGTAGTTCTAGCGATTGGATTTCACTCAAAACTCACAAAATGACTCCTCCCAACATTTTATGATGATGCCCAAGTTTTGGGCTCGATCGGAAATCCATAGGTTTGAGAAATTGGACAGTTTAAGTTCAAAGGCAGTTCGTTCCAAATTGGAGTGGTTGGTGTATTGCATAGTTCTGGCGATTGGATTTCCTCAAAACTCACTAAATGACTCCTCCCACCATATCATGATGATGCCCAATTTTGGGCTCGATCAGAAATCAATAGGGGTAAGAAATTGGACTTCTCAAGTTCAAAGGATGTTCGTTCCATATAGGAGTGGTTGGTGTATTCCGTAGGTCTAGCGATTGGATTTCACTCAAAACCCACCAAATGACTCCTCCCACCATATTATGTTGATGCTCAAGTTTTGGACTTAATCGGAAATCAATTGGGGTAAGAAATTGGACGATTCAGGTACAAATGCAGTTCGTTCCTTATAGGAGTGGGTGGTGTATTCCGTAGGTCTAGCGATTGGATTTCACTCAAAACTCACCAAATGAGTCCTCGCACAATATTATGATGATGCCCAAATTTTGGACTCGATCGGAAATCAATAGGGGTAAGAAATTGGGCAATTCAAGTTTAAAGGCAGTTCGTTCCCTATAGGAGTGGTTGGTGTATTCCATAGTTCGAGCGATTGGATTTCACTGAAAACTCACCAAATGACTCCTCCCACCATATTATGATGATGCCCAAGTTTTGGGCTCGATCGGAAGTTAATAGGGGTAAGAAATTGGGCAATTCAGGTTCAAAGGCAGTTCGTACCTTGTAGGAGTGGATGGTGTATTCCCTAGTTCTAGAGATTGGATTTCACTCAAAACTCACCAAATGACTCCTCCCACCATATTATGATGATGCCCAAGTTTTGGGCTCGATCGGAAATCAATAGGGGTAAGAAATTGGACAATTCAGGTTCAAATGCAGTTCGTTCCTTATAGGAGTGGGTGGTGTATTCCGTAGTTTTAGCAATTGGATTTCACTCAAAAATCGCCAGATGACTCCTCGCACAATATTATGATGATGCCCAAATTTTGGACTCGATCGGAAAGCAATAGGGGTAAGAAATTGGACAATTTAGGTTCGAAGGCAGTTCGTTTCTTATTGGAGTGGTTGGTGTATTCCGTAGTTCTAGCGATTGGATTTCACTCAAAACTCACCAAATGACTCCTCCCACCATATTATGATGATTCCCAAGTTTTGGGCTTGATCGGAAATCAATAGGGGTAAGAAATTGGACAATTCAAGTTCAGAGGCAGTTCGTTCCGAATTATAGTGGTTGGTGTATTGCATTGTTCTAGCAATTGGATTTCACTCAAAACTCACCAAATGACTCCACCCACCATATTATAACGATGCCCAAGTTTTGGGCTCGATCGGAAATGCATAGGGGTAAGAAATTGGACAATTCAGGTTCAAAGGCAGTTCGTACATTATAGGAGTGGTTGGTGTATTCCGTAGTTCTAGCGATTGGATTTCACTCAAAACTCCCCAAATGGCTCCTCCCACCATATTATGGTGATGCCCAAGTTTTGGGCTCGATCGGAAATCAATAGGGGTAAGAAATTGGACAATTCAGGTTCAAATGCAGTTCGTTCCTTATAGGAGTGGGTGGTGTATTCCGTAGTTTTAGCGATTGGATTTCACTCAAAAATCACCAGATGACTCCTCGCACAATATTATGATGATGCCCAAATTTTGGACTCGATCGGAAATCAATAAGGGCAAGAAATTGGACAATGCAGGTTCAAAGGCAGTTCGTTCCTTACAGGAGTGGTTGGTTAATTCCGTAGTTCTAGCAATTGGATTTCACTCAAAACTCAACAAATGTCTCCTCCCAAGATATTGTGATGATGCCCAAGTTTTGGGCTCGATCGGAAATCAATAGGGATAAGAAATTGGACAATTCTGCTTCAAAGGCTGTTCGTTCCTCTTAGGAGTGGTTGGTGTATTCCGTAGTTCTAGCGATTGGATTTCACTCAGAACTCACCAAATGACTCCTCCCACCATATTATGATGATTCCCATGTTTTGGGCTCGATCAGAAATCAATAGGGGTAAGAAATTGGACAATTCAAGTTCAAAGGCAGGTCGTTCCGAATTGGAGTGTTTGGTGTATTACAAAGTTCTAGCCATTGGATTTCACTCAAAACTCACCAAATGACTCCTCCCACCATATTATGATGAAGCCCAAGTTTTGGACTCGATCGGAAATCAATAGAGGTAAGAAATTGCACAATTCAGGTTCAAAGGCAGTTCGTACCTTATTGGAGTGGTTGGTGTATTCCGTAGTTCTAGCGATTGGATTTCACTCAAAACTCCCCAAATGGCTCCTCCCACCATATTATGATGATGCCCAAGTTTTGGGCTCGATCGAAAATCAATAGGGGTAAGAAATTGGACAATTCAGGTTCAAATGCCGTTCGTTCCTTATATTAGTGGGTGGTGTATTCCATAGTTCTAGCAATTGGATTTCACTCAAAACTCACCAAATGACTCCTCTCACAATATTATGATGATGCCCAAATTTTGGACTCGATCGGAAAGCAATAGGGGTAAGAAATTGGACAATTCAGGTTCAAAGGCAGTTCGTTTCTTATTGGAGTGGTTGGTGTATTCCGTAGTTCTAGCGATTGGATTTCACTCAAAACTCACCAAATGACTCCTCCCACCATATTATGATGATTCCCAAGTTTTGGGCTTGATCGGAAATCAATAGGGGTAAGAAATTGGACAATTCAAGTTCAGAGGCAGTTCGTTCCGAATTATAGTGGTTGGTGTATTGCATTGTTCTAGCAATTGGATTTCACTCAAAACTCACCAAATGACTCCTCCCACCATATTATAACGATGCCCAAGTTTTGGGCTCGATCGGAAATGCATAGGGGTAAGAAATTGAACAATTCAGGTTCAAAGGCAGTTCGTTCCTTATAGGAGTGGTTGGTGTATTCTATAGTTCTAGCGATTGGATTTCGCTCAAAACTCCCCAAATGACTCCTCCCACCATATTATGATGATGTCCAAGTTTTGGGCTCGATCGGAAATCAATAGGGGTAAGAAATTGGACAATTCAGGTTCAAATGCAGTTCGTTCCTTATAGTAGTGGGTAGTGTATTCCGTAGTTCTAGCAATTTGATTTCGCTCAAAACTCACCAAATGACTCCTCCCACGATATTATGGTGATGCCCAAGTTTTGGGCTCGATCGGAAATCAATTGTGGTAAGAAATTGGACAATTCAGGTTCAGATGCAGTTCGTTCCTTATAGAGCCGTGACTACATTGGTCACACTTCCCCTTTTTTATAAAATTTATTTTTACGTGAAATTACTAAATAGATTGGTTAAGAGAGTGAGACAAGCTAAGAGACAATAACAATGATAGCCCAAAAGATAATCATAGACACTTGGCTCACCAAGAGGATAAGATAGCACAAGGTAAGTCTCAACTAAAAGCTCAAAACAAGAAAAGGGGTTGTGCACAATCTGGAAAGCACAAGAAGCAGTCAAACTTCACACTATCAGAGATGAGAGATATGAAACCGTGACATATTCATTAAAACACATTTTTTTTTTAAAAAAAAAATTTGGTAAATTGAAATGTGTTGAAGACAAGGAAACAGACATGCGAATCAATCAATTAAGCAAAGGCCAATGGACTGTCTGAATGTGACATGTTTCTGAAAGTTCAAGGCCTTGGTGAGTATATCTGCAAGTTGTGTTTCAGAAGGAACAAACTCTAAGGTTAAAATGTTGTCTTCCACAAGCTCTCTAATAAAATGATGCCTTATGTCTATATGCTTTGTTCTAGAGTGTTGAACAGGATTTTTAGAGATATCTATGGCACTCATGTTGTCACAATAGATTAGAAAGCATGATTGAGCAAGACCATAGTCTTGCAACATTTGTCTCATCCAAAGAAGTTGAGTGCAACAACTCCCAACTGCAACATACTCCGCTTCAGCAGTGGATAGGGAGACAGAGTTCTGTTTTTTGCTATGCCAAGCAACAAAGCTGTTGCCTACATAAAAGACCCCTCCGGAAGTGCTTTTCCTATCATCACTACAACCTGCCCAATTGGCATCACTATACCCAACAAGATTGACACAAGTGTCATAGGTATACCACAACCCAAACTCAACAGTCCCACTCACATATTTTATGATTCTCTTAACAGCAAACAAGTGAGACTCTTTTGGATCACTTTGAAATCTAGCACACACACCAACACTACAAGAAATGTTTGGTCTACTAGCAGTCAAGTAGAGAAGACTTCCTATCATGCTTCTATAGAGAGTTTGATCCACATTTTTACCATGCAAGTCCCTATGAATTTTAGCACTAGTGCTCATTGGAGTTCTTGCAGAGTTTGCACCCTCCAAACCAAATTTTTTCACAAGATTTTTTGCATATTTTGATTGAGAAACAAAGATCCCATCATGGCTTTGTTTGATTTGAAGACCTAAGAAGTAGTTAAGCTCACCCACAAGACTCATTTCAAATTCACTAGTCATGACATGAATAAATTCTTGAACATGCAAGTCAGAGGTAGAACCAACCACAATATCATCAACATATACTTGAGCAATCAAGACATCTTTTTTGAACCTTTTTACAAACAAGGTTTTGTCAACTGACCCTCTAACATATCCATTTCCTAGAAGATGAGAGGATAACCTCTCATACCATGCCTTTTTTAAACGAAACACATCATTTGGAAAAAACACCAAAGATATTGAGAAACATTGTTGAGAAATTCCAGCCAAAGATATTGACAAACATTGTTGAGAAATTCCAAACATCTTCTCTTAGTTGAGAAATTCTGACGGTTCTCTGCAAATGTCCACAAAGATATTGACTGGGACGCCATAACTCCGTCTACTGTACAGCAAATCATCTTCGGTGGTGTACACCCACCAGAGCAAGGCCACCAACTAGCAAACGCTAACGATAAGGTTGTGTTTACATGTTTATGCCCGATCTAGGTTTGTGTTTACATGTTTATGCCCGATCTGACTTACGTGCAGCTTATTCGGGTTTACATCTGCTATCATAGCCTTGGGTTCTATGTTCTTACCAGAGTTCAATCTTATTTCTTCGATCACTAACTACTGGATTAGCAGAATTCAGTTACTAATACTGCTCAAATTTTTGGTTTCATTCATTGTCGGTGGGTCGATAATTTTTTTCAAGATTCTCTAACACAGATATTCGGTTCTTTGACACATTACTGACACATAGTGATGGTTTCAAGATTCCCTTATTGACACACAGTGATTGTTTCAAGATTCCCTTACATAGATATTTCATTTTCCTTGCAACCGTTGCAAAGGTGTATAAAACCCACATTGCATGAATCCCAAACGAATCCTTCAAACAATGGCTTCACGTTCTGAAAACACCGAAGCTGGAGGATGGACATCCACCTTCAACCAAAGATGGATCCGAAAGTTCGAGTTACACATAATTATTGCAAGCTTCGTGCCGTTCACAACCGTCCTTGTGGGACGTGCAGGGATCTATTCGCGGTAGGTCCAGACAATGTTCAATACTATCGGTCCCCAACCCCTTCTCCCCCAAAGCCCCCATCTCCCATTGTTTGCATGTGTAAACCCCCAAATTTAGAGTGGTGCTAGGATTGCTACAATGACAAACGCATTCTAGATTGGGAGGAACGTGGCCGCTTTGAGCCAAGTGATGACTCTGATGTTGATAACTAAGTGGCTCTTCAAATAACTTATTGTTGACTTTAATGTAGTTTTTTTAATTTTATTTTTCTATGTCCGAATGTAAGTCATGCGATACATGTGTGACACTTAATAATTATCGAATACAAAAGTTACTTTGTTTTTGGGCGGTTTCACTGTTGCTGTTCACTAACCTTAGTTCAGTATCAATATGAGACACTTACATAAGATTCACTAACGGTTCCAGGTGGTTTCCAAAACGACGCAAATTGGTATCAACAAATATTCAAACTTCGAGACCTTAAATGAAATCAAACTCTTGCATAAATAACTCTGTCATAGTAGGTTCCCTGTCCTGCGTGCTCTGACTGGGCTGCAAATTCTCATGAACTGCAGCACCAACTTCTACGTCGAAGGATGAAGAGCTGCAACATCGAAACAAATAAACAAGTCAACACCATTTCTTGTATAAAATTCAAACCCAGACAATTACATATTCACTTACGGGCTACCAAGCTTTGGACAACTCCGTCTATCATGATCAGTCTGCCTACATTCACTGCACCGCCGTTTATGTCGTTCTGCTGCCTTCTCTTTTTGTCCTTTCACTCTTCTCGCACGCCCTTTTGCTTTTACTCGATGGGGATCTTTCATTCTGACTTGGGGAGAACTAGTTCTGACCTCTCCATTGGGTTCTTCTTCGACACGAGCTCTTGATGACAACAATCTTGTAAGCTTCCCACGAATGTCATCAAATGAATTTTCCAGCAACTCAAAATCTTCATCACACAACAAAGCAGTATCTATCAAATCACCTGCAACTTTGCAAAGTTTCGATCTCTTAACCAAAACCAAACCGTCCACGCAATCTTTAACTTCTTTGTCATTCATAGCATATACTACATCGCACTTTTCACTTTGAAGCCATCGTTTCAATATGTAATTGTTTGGCAAGTGCTCCATCTACTTCATTCTTAAAAATGCTAGGATGTGTTGGCACGAAATACCCCAAAATTCAAATCCTTTGCAGCTGCAATAAGCTTTATCGGCATCTTTATCATGCACAAGCTCCTTCATCCGTGTCACCCCCGGATTTATTCGCTCACTTATTTTGTACCTGCACTGGGTCTCATCTTTCTCTACAAGTTCGAACAAGCATAAAAGGCTTCTGAAGTCTTCCCTCTCAAACATTTCAAGAATTTCCCGAGTGTAAATGTGTGTCATTTGATGTTGCATTGGTGTTCGAAATTGCAGTGGAGGTTTTTCATTGGTATCAACATGATCAGCCATTAACTCCTTGTGCCTCTGTGAACCAAGAGCTCTTTCAAAATGTACAATGAATTCCATCAATGTGTTTTTCCGGTTAATATATTGTTTGAAAAATGTATGACAGCTTTCAGCCCGTTGACTACTTGACATCCCAGCCGAAAACACATGTTTTACATATGATGGAACCCAATTCTCACGCAAAGCATGCATTGAGCTCAGCCACGGATGGTATTTCAGCCCATTGCTTGTGATGATTTCATCCCATTTCGCATCAAATTCTTCTTTCGTGTCCATACCCCCCATATGCATTTGCACATTTCCGAAAAACATTCTCCAATGCCGAGTTTCTCCATAAACTTATTCAAGATATGCCATATGCAATATCTATGGAATGTTGTTGGGAGAGTTAAAGCAATTGCCTTTGACATGGCTGCATCTTGATCAGTGATGATCATTTTGGGTGGCTCACCTAGCATGGATTTCTTGAATTCTTTGAACAACCATACAAATGAATCCATGGTTTCACTAGTTAGGAATACACAACCAAACAACACTATCTGCCGATGGTTATTAACGCCTAACAAAGGAGCAAAGACCATCCCATAGCTGTTCGTGTTGAACGTCGTATCAAATGCCACCACGTCCCCAAAAAACCCATAAGCTCGTCTTGACCTTGCATCTGCCCAGAAAACATTCCCCATCCTTCCTTCCGAATCTACCTCCATATTGAAATAAAATGATTCATTTTTTCCTTGCTTAGCCAAAAAATGCTCCTTCAGCAGCTCTGCATCATGCCCAATCACCTCCCCACGCACGTCCCTTGTATAATTATAGATATCTGTCCTAACAAACCCAACATTTTCCATTCCCCCTACTTGCACCTTAAGAAGGCTTACCTGTTGATGTACAAGGATATTAACTTTGCTCATATGTGCACTATAGGCCTTTGTAGACTCTGTTAAGTTACAGCGAGATCTCAATAGATGGACTTTATCAACTGTGGTCATGTCATGGTTGTGTACCTCAATATATGGCTTACCTCATAACTGATTTCCAACTTCAAAATTTCAACAAATATGACAACGTATCGTAGCCCTTTTAGATCTGGACGTCAACCCCAAAAACTTTTCATCTTCCTCAACCCTTGTTTCGCCCGCGCTCAAGGATTTCAAAACCAACAGAGCAGAACCACAATGGTACGGTCAGCACTTTCCAACTCAACGCCAGTTTCAACGTTGCTCAAGGATTGACGTATGTTCCGACCCCAAAAACCCAACCACAAAGATGAAATTATAAAATCCAAGATTCCTTTGTTTCGCCTGAATGGGAAACCCAGAAAAATGAGGGTACCGTTTATGTGTTCTTCCTCAAACCAAAAAACGATTAACAAGGGCGCTCTCTCTTCAATGTTACAGTTCTTCCTCAATCAAAGTTGATAAAAAAATGGCCTCCTCATTGAACTGAGTGAACAGCTGGTTTGGAGGGGACTTCTGTTTTGGAGGGGATGTCTGTTTTGGATGGGACATTTTGGAGGGAGGAGAGAGAAGAAAGCCTCGTTCTAATACAACACTTACACTTACAATTGCTTTTCATACAGCTGTTAGATTAGATCCAACGGTATGCTCATGTTATGTTCTCACATAGGCATTCTCACTAGATCCTCACCCGAGAGAGAGACGGAGAGAAGTGGAAGCCCATTTCCACCCAAATAACTAAATCAAAGCCCATTGCTGGCTCAAATTGAAAAATAGAGGCCATTGGCGGCCCAAATTGCCAAAGGCTGGCCCATCTTCGGCCCAAATTATTAAATGGAGGCCCACACGGTAACAAGATGGCAACATCAATTCAAATAAATATTATTAAACCAAAATTCAATGAGAATTCTAGTTCACAAATAAGCCACTTGCGTGTATTCTTCTCTCAAGCAGTAAATCTAGACGAATCAACGGAAAGGTAATGTATTAGCAAAACAATCTCAACTGCTTGCTACGACATAATTCACTGTAAATTCCTACTTATATAGTGTAATACCCCGAAAAATTTAAGGTGGATTTTCGTATTTTAGTGAAAAATAATATAATGGTGGAGAAGATTATGGGTATTTTATCAAGAGATTTTGGATTGAGATTATTAAATTAAGTATGTTTAATATGACGTTGGACAAAAATGACCAAACAATACCCTTATGTATTAAAGATTACCAAAATACCCTTGTAGATAATAACAAAAAAGAAAAAAAAGAAAAAAAGAAGAAGAAGAAGCAACGTGGAAGCCAAACATTCATCCTTTCCTTCATTCTTCCCCCATTCCCTCTTTCATTCTCTTCAAAATCTGATTTTGATCTCAATTTGGATGAGTTGTAGATCTAGAATGGATGAGTCACCTAGTCTAGGCTAAGGAAAATAATTGCATGAACTAAAGATAAGTTTGGGATGAAAGAGATGAAATTTGGGTGAGGAAGAAAGGAGAAAATAGGAGGAAGAGAATAAAAGAGTTCTAAGGTGAGTCAATTTCGAAATTTCTGGTTTTAACCTTGTGGTTGTGTGATTTTAATCTCTTAAAGAATGATTTGAGTCATATGAGTGTTAGGAAGATTGAATTGGAAGATATTGAATCTCTATTTTCGGGTTGGGTGGATAGAGTAATTTTTTCAAGTGTGGGTGTTGTTGATTTTGGTTTCATTTTGAGTTTTTGATGAGTTCTAATGGTAGGTATGAGGTTTAGAAGAGTTTTAGAAGCCTTAAGAACCACTTGGGGTGTTAGAATGGTTGAAAACAACTTTGAACAAAATCTGGAAATTTGCATTTTCTGGAAAGTTGCAGTTCGCGAGCCTCACTTTGGCTTAATTTTTCTCCTAATCCTTTGAGTGTTTGAGAAATCCATTTATTGGGTTTTAAACACAATTGGTTTCGTCGAATTTGGTTGAGTTTTGATAGGTTGAACACTTGTGCAAAATTTGGACAAAATTCTGTTTTCTGCAGAAAAACCAGCCACGAGCTCAACTTTGGGGCTGGTTTTCTCCTTCGTTTAGATCCGCTTTTAGTGTGGTTTGTTGGGTTAGAAACTAGAGGTATTAAGCTTCAAAACCAGTATAAGTTTACCCATTTTCGTTGACGTTTGGTTGGTCAAAATGGCTCACAAATATCTGGGATTAAATCTGGAAAAAAAAACAGGGGATGTTGCAGGAATTTTTTTGAAGACAATGAATAGTAACTGGAGCAAGCCCACTCGCGGCTCCGGCAAGTGGCGGCACGTGGCGGATTTTCCGGCAGCCTCCGACGCCATATTTTTAGTCCATTTGACTCAATTTTTCGATTCGAGTCCCATGGTATATGTTTTAAGTCAATCAGGGGTGGTTCAAAGTATCGGTTGTCATGGGGCCCATGGGACCCAAATAGTAACTTTTGGTTAATGGGTGTCGTTGGCCTTGTTTCAGTGTTGACAGGGTATAGGACAAAGTTTTAGATTATTTTTGGACGAGATTTGGCCGCTTTGGATCCCGGGTTGGTTCTAGGGGCATTTTCATCATTTTCGCGCAAAATCTTTGAAATGCGTAAGGTTGAGGTTGGTCTTAGGTGAAATAGTGTGAAGATTGCTCAATAATAATTTGGATTTGAATTTGTTCAGGAATTGGATCAAAAATGTA
This sequence comes from Prunus kanzakura, assembly GCA_020521455.1. Classification (NCBI taxonomy): domain Eukaryota; kingdom Viridiplantae; phylum Streptophyta; class Magnoliopsida; order Rosales; family Rosaceae; genus Prunus; species Prunus kanzakura. Next base: position 163,883 of record BPUM01001002.1, on the reverse strand, counting down.
GATTCGACAACTCCGAGAACTTCCGAAGAGTAAATTTGGTACTTTAGCTAGCTGGACTTGAGGTAGGGTTTCCTGATTTCCCGATGATTGGGCTATGTCACTTTTAATCTTGGTGATTATAAATAGTACTATAAATATGAATATTAGTGTTGCTTTGCTCAGTGAATATTATTTGATATTATGATAATATTATTATTAATCTTTTCTGTGGATATTATTTAATGTTATGTGAATATTATTATTGATCTTTCTATGTGGATATTATTTGATGTTGGGTGAATATTACTATGCATGTGTTTAAGCCTGAAATATTATTGTTATTATCTATATTATTCTTCTGCATAAATAAATTATGCTTGCATTGCATTACATATGCATCATAAAGACAGTGGTGTTTGGGGTGTGTGTGTGTCGTTTAAGGTATATCTAAGGGGTGGGAGAAGGCCTTAGATATATCTAAGTAGATAAAATGTGGAGTATATTCAAGTGACGGGAGCAGAGCTTGAATATATTGGGGTGATGGGAGCAGGGCCTCTAATGATAAGTGAAAGTTGAGAAATTCGTAAACAAAAGAAAAATGGGTTAAGGGACGGATGGGCGCTAGTTCATATTTTAGGGTATTCGAAGCCACAGTGGTAAAACGCATGGTATGGGACATGCAGGCTTGTTGCCCTATGATATGAATTAGTGGGATTAGAAGGGAGTGAGTTCATGGCATCACAGCATATGCAAATTTATTTATTTGGTCTGATTACATAATTATCATATACCTTGTGTTGTTTGATGCATGACACTTTGATTAACTATGATAGCTGACTTTGAGGGGTTTGACGGTACTCTACTGGGCATTAGAATGTTCATACCCTAATAGATTGTGCAGGATTAAAGAAGAAGTTTGAGGAAGCGGGTTCAACTGAGCTGCTGGGCTTTTATTGTTGATTTGTGTAATTAATATTTGTAAGTAGTCAACCGTTTGTTAAAGATCTTAGTGTGTAGTTAATTACGAGCTATTGCGACTTTGATTTTGTAATGTTAAGTAAATTTGTAGTAATTGTGGCTCTTTTTCTCATCATATCATGGTTGTATGATTTTACTCTTATGACTATGGTATGACTCACACCATGATTCGGGAATATTCTTTATTTTCGAATCGGGTATTGACATATAGCTAATATATCCATTACCATTCTATATTTTGTGTAAGATAATATCCAAGCAAATCTTCTCTCTTCTGTTCCAAACAAGCCATCTTTAAAATAGACCAAAAAAAATACAAGGATACAAAAATCACACCTCTTTACATCTTTAAAATAGACCAGATAGCTAGCTTTCAACTGAGCAAAAACAATATATTATAGAGCCTCCTCCTAGTGACCTAAATATAATGTGTGCGCAACAAAATCTTGTACATAACAAACAGTCAATGACCAAATTTGATGTATGAGATCTATTTTCTTGTCCATCTTACACATAATTTGATGAACATTCAATTTTGACATCTTGATTTGTAATATCATAAGAGATGTATTTAACATAGTTGATGCCATAATTTTAATTATTTATGAATTCTCTACGTGTGGTGTGAGATTCCAATAGTTTGAATTGTTTCTTAGGTTTTGATCAATGGTTCATAATTTCATAGCATGACCAAATTCGGAATTCTTCAAACTTCATTTGTTTATAAAGTTTTTTTTTCCCTTCTTCATTTGTTTAAAAGTGAAATTTTCACAATCCCCACAATTGCCCTTGGTTACTAAAAATACTAAAACAGAAGACCCTTGATTAAATATGGATAAAATGCTACATTCATAATTTATTAAAATTATAATTATAAAAACAAAAATAAAAGAACATGTAGTGCAGTTATCCGAAAAACCAGGAGAAATTATACTTTCAAAACTTCCTTTTTAAATTAAAAAGAATATAACACTCATTAAAAAAAAACCTGATTGGCACACGTGGCGCTAGTATAGAGTTAAAAAGGAAAAAAAGAAAAAGAAAGGAGAAATGAAAGTTTAAAAGAAAAGAAAAGAGGAAAATAAGAACTAATATTAACCAAACGTGTGTGGGGTGAGGTGACGTGGTGAAAATGGTTGTAGTACAAGCATTCCTTCCAACCCTGTGTTAAAAGAAAAGCGATCCGAGGGCACAACACAAAGTGAGTCAGTGAGAAGAGAGAGCGTGAGCGTGAGTGTGAAAGAAAGAACGAGACCGAAGTCAGGGCGAAAGAGGAGAGCAACGAAGTCTACCAGCAAGAGACGAAGGTTTCGACGTTAGCATTCTCTGCAACTCATTTCTCAATTTTTTTTTCTAATTTTTTTTTCTTTTGGTTACATGTGTTTGATATATAGTTTCTTTGAAGTCCAGATTGTGTTTTTAGATATGCAAATTCCTTGTGCAATTTTTCTCAGTTTTTTATTTTTCTCTTGTTTCACTTAGATTATACTGTGTGTTTGATATTTTAACTTGGGAGTATGGGTTTCCTATTTTGAAATCTTTTCTCTTGAATCTGTTTCAGTTGATATTAGTTATGTGTTTGCATATTCTTTTGGATGGATGTAATGAACTCTGGCATTTCTTGTATTTTGATATTTTAACTTGGGAGTACGAGTTTCCTATTTCGAAATTTTTTCTCTTGAATCTGTTTCAAGTTGATATTAGTTATGTGTTTGCATATTTTTTTGGATGGATTTAATGAACCCTTGCATTTCTTCTATTTTCGGATGCCCCTGTTTGCAGATTTATTTTATTTTATTTTTGTGGATTTGAATGACCTCTTGCATTTAGGATACATCTCACTTTCAATTACCTTTTGAACTTACAAATCATAGATGCCTATAGACTGTTGGATGACCTCAACTTTGAGGGAGTTTAATCTGATGGCCAAGTTCATCCGCTATTAGTCCAAATGCCGCATCACAATGCAGGAGGCCAAGAATAAGTGTGATGCTGCAGAGGCGAAGCTTCGGGGAACCCAATGCATTGTGGTTGAAAACCACAAAGACATCAACGGGTTAAGGAAGTTCACATTGAAAACTAAATGGAAGGGCATTGTGGCTATAAAAGATGACAACATAAACAGAGGAAGGCTACAACACCATTTGAGAAGCGTGGCGAAAGAAATAGATTCAGAAGTCAAATTCGTTAAGTTTTACGTGCTCTCTCTCTCTCTTTCTCTCTCAATCATTTTCTCCATTTTCAATTCTGTTGGAAGCTTAAGACTTGTGATTAGAATTTCTTGATTGTGATATAGGCGCAATTTCAATTATACATATATGTATAATTTGTCGCATGTTTTGGCCATAGGATGCTGGAAAATTTATGTTATTTGGATTTGGTTAGTTGCGATTTTAGATCATGGAGATCGTTTGTGGTATCTGTTATGGGCCTCTTGATATGAAATTAGTATTCGTCAAGTTTTGGTTTGCAAGGATTCTTGTAGTTTATAGTGTCCTGTCAACCATAATTTGTTATGTATTTGACTCATGAATGCTGGTTGTGCCATGTCTTTTTGCTATTAATTATACTTCATACGTTAACTTTTACAAGTGGAGGGAAATCATGGTCACTATGTTAGATCTCAGAGTGTTGCCACATTAATTGGTATTTTCTCCTATAAACTATAAAATGTATGTTCCATTTCTGATGTGAGTTTTGAACCATAGCAATTAATTTGATCTGAAGACATCAATGTACTCATATATGTGCCTCATCAATTCAAATTAGAATGTTAACACCAAAATTAATCCCAACCTGAAAACAGAAAATTATGTGGCAATACTCTACGATCTAACATAGCGACCATGCTTTCCCTCCACTTGTAAAAGTTAACGTATTAAGTATAATTAACAGCAAAAAGACATGGCACAACCAGCATCCACGAGTCAAATACATAACAAATTATGCTTGACAGGACACTATGAACTACAAAGAATCCTTGCAAACCAAAACTTAACCACCTACAACCTCCATGACCTAAAATCACAAGTATTAGTCAAGTTTTGGTTTACAAGGATTATTGTAGTTTATAGTGTCCTGTCAACCATAATTTGTTATGTATTTGACTCATGAATGCTGGTTGTGCCATGTCTTTTTGCTATTAATTATACTTTATACGTTAACTTTTGCAAGAGGAGGGAAAGCATGGTTGCTATGTTAGATCACAGAGTGTTGCCACATTAATAGGTGTTTTCTCCTATAAATGATAAAATGTATGTGACATTTCTTATGTGAGTTTTGAACCATAGCAATTAATTTGATCTCAAGACATCAATGTACTCATATATGTGCCTCATCAATTCAAATTGGAATGTTAACACCAAAACTAATCCTAGCATGAAAATAGAAAATTATGTGGCAATACTCTGTGATCTAACATAGCGACCATGCTTTCCATCCACTTGTTAAAGTTAACGTATTAAGTATAATTAATAGCAAAAAGACATGGCACAACCAGCATCCATGAGTCAAATACATAACAAATTACGGTTGACAGGGCACTATGAATTACAAAGAATCCTTGCAAACACAAACTTGACCAATACTAATTTCATATAAAGAAACACATAACATATACCACCTACAACCTCCATGACCTAAAATCGGTTGGTCAAGTTTTGGTTTGCAAGGATTCTGGTACTTCATAGTGTCCTATCAGCCATAATTTGTTATGTATTTGACTCATGGATGCTATTTGTGCTATGTCTTTTTGCTGTTAATTATACTTAATACGTTAACTTTTACGAGTGCAGGGAAAGCATGGTCACTATGTTAGATCACAGAGTGTTGTTACATGAATTGGTGTTTTCTCCTATACACGATAAAATGTATATGCCATTTTTTATATGAGTTTTGGACCATAGCAATTAATTTGATCTCAAGACGTCAATGTACTCATATATGTTCCTCATCAATTCGAATTAGAATGTTAATACCAAAATTAATCCCAACATGAAAACAGAAAATTTTGTGGCAACACTCTATGATCTAACATAGCGACCATGCTTTCTCTCCACTTGTAAAGTTAACGTATTAAGTATAATTAACAACAAAATGGCATGGCACAACCCGCATCCATTAATCAAATACATAACAAATTACGGTTGACAGGACACTATGAACTACAAAGAATCCTTGCAAACCAAAACTTGACCAATACTAATTTCATATCAAGAAGCACATAACAAATACCACCGACGACCTCCATGACCTAAAATCACAAGTATTGGTCAAGTTTGGTTTGCAAGGATCCTTGTAGTTCATAGTGTCCTGTCAGCCATAATTTGTTACGTATTTGACTCATGAACGCTAGTTGTGCCATGTCTTTTTGCCGTTAATTATACTTAAAACATTAACTTTTACAAGTGGAGGGAAAGCAAGGTCGCTATACTAGATCACAGAGTGTTGCCACGTTAATTGGTGTTTTCTCCTATAAAAAATAAAATGTATGTGCCATTTCTGATGTGAGCTTTGAACCATGGTAATTAATTTGATCTCAAGAGATCAATGTACTCTTATATGTGCCTCATCAATTCAAATTGGAATGTGAAGACCAAAATTGATCCCAACACAAAAATAGAAAGTTATGTGGCAACATTCTATGATCTAACATAGCGACCGTGCTTTCACTCCACTTATAAAAGTTAACGTATTAAGTATAATTAACAACAAAAAGACATGGCACAACCTGCATCCATGAATCAAAGACATAAAAAATTACGGTTGACAGAACACTAGGAACTATAAAGAATCCTTGCAAACCCAAACTTGACCAATACTAATTTTATATCAAGAAGCACGTAATAGATACCACCTACGACCTCTATGACCTAATATTGCAAGTATTGGTCAAGTTTTGGTTTGCAAGGATTCTTGTAGTTTATAGTGTCCTGTCAACCATAATTTTTTATGTATTTGACTTATGGATGTTGGTTATACCATGTCTTTTTGCTGTTAATTATACTTCATACGTTAACTTTTATGAGTGGAGGGAAAGCATGGTCGCTATGTTAGATCAAAGAGTATGCCACATTAATTGGTGTTTTCTCCTATAAACGATAAAATGTATGTGCAATTTTTTTGTGAGTTTTGGACCACAGCAATTAATTTAATTTCAAGACGTCAATGTACTCGTATATGTTCCTCATCAATTCAAATTGAAATGTTAACACCAAAATTAATCCCAACATGAAAACAGAAAATTATGTGGCAACACTCTATGATCTAATATAGCGACCATGCTTTCCCTCCACTTGTAAAAGTTAACGTATTAAGTATAATTAACAGCAAAAAGACATGGCACAACCAGCATCCACGAGTCAAATACATAACAAATTATACTTTACAGGACACTATGAACTACAAAGAATCCTTGCAAACCAAAACTTGACCAATACTAATTTCATATCAAGGGGCACATAACAAATACCACATACGACATGACCTAAAATCGCAAGTATTGGTCAAGTTTTGGTTTGCAAGGATTCTTGTAGTTCATAGTGTCATGTCAACCATAATTTGTTATGTATTTGACTCATGGATGATTGTGTGCCATGTCATTTTGCTGTTAATTATACTTAAAACATTAACTTTTACAAGTCGAAGGAAAGCATGGTCGCTATATATGTTAGATCACAGAGTGATGCCACATTAATTGGAGTTTTCATCTATAAACGATAAAATGTATGTGCCATTTCTGATGTGAGTTTTGAACCATAGCAATTAGTTTTTTCTGAAGACATCAATGTACTCATATATGTGCCTCATCAATTCAAATTGGAATGTTAACACCAAAATTAATCCCAATACGAAAATAGAAAATTATGTGGCAACACTCTATTATCTAACATAGCAACCATGCTTTCCCTCCACTTACATCCATCCAAAAGAATATGCAAACACATAACTAATATCAATTGAAACAGATTCAAGAGAAAAGATTTCAAAATAGGAAACCCATACTCCCAAGTTAAAATATCAAACACACTATATAATCTAAGTGAAACAAGAGAAAAACAAAAAACAGAGAAAAATTGCACAAGGAAAATGCATATCTAAAAACACAATCTGGACTTCAAAGAAACCATATATCAAACACATGGTAACCGAAAGAAAAAAAAAATTAGAAAGAAAAAAGAGAAATGATTTGCAGAGAATGCTAATGTCGAACCTTTGTCTCTCGCTGGTAGACTTCGTTGTTCTCCTCTTTCGCCTTGACTGCTCTTTCTTTCACTCTTGAGCTCACTCTCTCTCTCTCTCACTGACTCGCTTCGTGTTGTGCCCTCAGATCACTTTTCTTCTAACACAGGGTTGGAGGGAATGCTCATACTACAACCATTCTCACCACATCACCTCACCCCACACACGTTTGGTTAATATTATTTCTTATTTTACTCATTTCTTTTCTTTTAAACCTTAACTTTTCCTTTCTTTTTCTTTTTTTCCTTTTTAACTCTGTACTAGCACCATGTGTGCCAAACATGTTTTTTTTAACGAGTGTTATATTCTTTTTAATTTAAAAAGGAAGTTTTGAAGGTATAACATCTCCTAGTTTTTTGGATAACTGCACTACATGTTCTTTTATTTTTGTTTTTCTAATTTTAATGTAAATATAAATAAATTATGAATGTACCATTTTATCCATATTTAGTAAATGGTCATTTGTTTTAGTATTGTTAGCAACCAAGGGCAATTGTGGCGATTTTGAAAATTTCACTTTTAAGGCCTTCTGCCTTAATATATACTAGCTTCGCTGCACACGCTCACGCGTGCGAGAGACTTTTTTTTAATCACAAGCGCTACGTGCGCAGTGGAGGATCTAGGATTGAAAAGCCAATTGGGAGGATATGAAGAAAAAGGTACAGCTAGTCAGGGGGACGTAATGAGCCTTACCCTCAAATGCATCTATACATAAATAAAAGCTTAACAACAAAAATAAAAAGACATGGCCCAACCAACAGCCATGAGTCAAATACATAACAAATTTTGGTTGACATGGCACTATAAGGATCCTTACAAACCCAAATTTGACCAATACTAATTTTATATCAAGAAGCACATAATAGATACGACCTACGACCTCTATGACCTAATATCGCAAGTATTGGTCAAGTTTTGGTCTGCAAGGATTCTTGTAGTTCATAGTATCCTATCAACCATAATTTGTTACGTATTTGACTCATGGATGCTGGTTGCGCCATGTCTTTTACGAGTGGAGGGAAAGCATGGTTGCTACGTTAGATCACAGAGTGTTGCCATATTAATTGGTTTTTTCTCCTATAAAAGATAAAATGTATGTTGTAATAACCCGATCTTTAAATAATTTTTAAGCATAAATTTATTTGGTAAAAAGACAATTTTGCCCCTAGATTAAATTATTGGAGAAAAAGTTGACATTTTGACCGGGAGGGAATTTGAAAATTCTGCTTGCTCCATTGTGTAGAGAACGACGAAACGAGTTCGTAGACACGTAGTGGGCTCAAATCCGGGTCATATTGATGAAAATACGATCAAAAATATGTCAGGGGCAAAATCGTAATTTTAAAAAATCAGATTTTTGAATATGACTCTCTCTCTCTCTCTCTCTCTCTCTCTCTCTCCCTCTCCGCGCGCAGGGCCCTCCCCCACCTTGTTTTCTCTCCAACCGAATGGCTCCAAGAGCCACCGTCACCACCACCGGCCACCACTTGGGCCGAGACCTGTCCCAAAAGGATCTCCGACGCCAATCACCAGCGACGTCGCCGGATATTGCAGAAAACAAACCAAAAATATTAGAAAATTTCTAACGTTCGTTCTCCCTCCTCCGGCCACCAATTCGGTCGAATGAGGTATGCTTTCTGACCTATTTTTCAACCTCTAGCTGATGGTTGGGTAGGATTTGAAAATTTTCTTGCGTTGTTGCGTTGAAATTCGATTTGGATTTTGGCCAGTTTTGGGATTGCAATTCCGGCCACTTCCGCTTGTTTTTCTCACGAGCGCGTAGGTACTTTTGGATTTCAATTTGGATAACGTTTGAACCCCGAACGGATCTCGCCTATTGTGCGATTTCCGGGTTCGATACGTTTGAACCGTTGAATCATAGTCAATTTTATATATGTTGATCTAGGTAATTCCAAGATCGTGTAGAATTCGACAGATCGTGAATTGGAGTCCCGAATACTCCAAAGATGCCAACCCTAGGGTTAGGGTTATAGGAATCGTCTGATTGTTCGATCGTGAACAATCCAACTGTCCGATCGAGATCAAACTCTCGGGATATATGTCCTAGGTATGTTGGAACCTCTAGGAACTTCCGGATCGGGAATTTCAGGTCATGGACCCCACGGGGTCCCGGGTTGACTTTTTTGGACTTTATCGCTTTTGAGACCCGAGGCTTTTTTAGACCATTCTAAACCTTGAAAAAGCTTTTGTGGGCACAGGAATGACTCAAAATTTGATGCACGTACTTCTAGAAGTCGGGGGTTAGGATTTTCAAATTAAATAATTATGATGAGTTCTACAGGAGTTGTTTAAGATTTTTAGGAAGGTTATGTATGTACGAGTGTTCGTTGGTTTTAACGTGGCATTGATTTCCTGAATTTATATGATTATGGGATGAGTTTACATAATGGAAATTGAGGAAATTCCTAGGAGTAGTGATTATCTCTTTACTTATTAATTTATTATTTAGTCACTTATTTGTTTATTCATGGGGTTATTTGTTCCTAAGGAACTATAGTTAAAGTATTGAAAGGGTATGTTAATCAGAGTTCAATGTGATTAACAAACTAGCTAAATATTTAAGTGCCTATCTATAATTAATTCATAGACTCAGTAGCTGAAAAATAGATTTGAGGAACAAAGTGCAAAGTTTCTAATAACTTTCAGAATATGAGTTTCAAACCCACCATAGGAGTACCCCCAGTTATCTTGAAACAATTTGTCATTCATGATATGCCCTACGAGTTCCGGAAACGCCCGAATCGTGCGATGTGAGGATTGTGGCTCGGATTGACTTGGTGTCTCTGAGGCCTGCGAGGATTGCGGCTCGGATTGACTTGGTGTCTCCGAGGCCTACGAGGAATGCGGCTCAGTTAACTTGGTGTTTCCGAGACCTACGAGGATGGAATTGACGAAATATGATGGGCGTATGTCTGGGTGGAGAATTTTCTAAGTTAAAGGATTTTACACAAATTATAATAAATTTCTTATATTATTAGATCGTTTTATAAGTTAAAGGGAAAAACCTATATTTCAGTAAATCCGTTGCCTCTGGCATTAAGATTTCACTTGGCTAATGTGATTTTAGTAATTTTCTTGTTTTCCCATTTTTCCATGATAAGTTAGTTACAAATCCTTATAAATATATATGTATTTATCAGTGAGTTTTATGTAAGTTTGGAAGGAATGGTTAAAAATGGTTTCAGCAGTATTTGTTTTATTTTTCTTATCTTTATTGTTATTATATATATATATATATATATATATATATATATATGCACGTATATCTTAATATAAGCCAACAATACATAAATTGATCTATGAAACTAGCACTACTACAGAAATTGAAATAGACGGTGGGAATCCACCATCGTCTAGCATGTTTTAAAACCGACGTGAAATCGACCGCCATCTTTCCATACATAAAATAACGACGGAAAATAACCGACGTCGTTAATATATTACACGTCACAAAATAAATAAAACCGACATGTAATTCATAAATAAATAGCTTAAAAAGACAACTTTGACTATATTAGACGACGGTTTTAGTAAAAGACAGACATTTAAATAATGTTAAATGTCAAGAACAACTACAAAGCGGACGTAAAAATGATTATCAACGTCTCTATTAAAAACAAAACTGACGTTTAAAACATAGAAACCGTCGTGGTTAACATATACTACGGAAAATAACCGACGTTGTTAATATATTACACGTCATAAAGAAAATAAAACCGACGTCTAATTCCTTAATAAATAGCTTAAAAAGACAACTTCGACTATATTGGACGATAGTTATAGTAAAAGACAGACGTTTAAATAATGTTAAATGTCAAGAACAACTACAAAGCGGACGTAAAAATGATTATCAACGTCTCTATTTGAAACAAAACCGACGTGTAGAACATAGAAACCGTCGTGGTTAACATATACTACGGAAAATTACCGATGTCGTTAATATATTACACGTCATAAAGAAAATAAAACCGACGTCTAATTCCTTAATAAATAGCTTAAAAGACAACTTTGAATATATTAGACGACGGTTATAGTAAAAGACAGACATTTAAATAATGTTAAATGTCAAGAACAACTACAAAGCGGACGTAAAAATGATTATCAACGTCTCTAATTGAAAGAAAACCGATGTGTAAAACGTAGAAACCGTCGTGGTTAACATATACTACGTTCAGTAAATAAAAAAACTGACGTCTAAAAAATATAACATGGTAAATTAGACGTCACTTTTGTCAAAAAAGGGACGTTTGAAAGCTTTAACATGGCACATATTTACATGACCGACGTAAAAAAACGAAATAACCACGGCCCTTTAGGTCACCACAGACGTTAAAAATGGTTTTCACGGCTTGAACAGAGAAATGAACGACGTGTATTTAATATTATACGTCGGTTAATTAAAATATCTGTCATGTTTAACCCATTTACTATGGCCTAGGAGTCACATTTGGGACGTGGTTAATTATTTACAACATCGGTTTGTATAGGCTTTGACGTGGTTTGCATTTTAAAAGTCTCTTTTGTGAGCCACTTAGACGTGTGTAATCTCTGAGACGTCATTGCTTTTAGCCTAACCGTCGTTAAGAAGCAAGGAAACGCCTTGAATTATGGATTTGACATCGGTTATTGTAAAATGAAGGTCGTGGTTAGGTCTTTACTATGTCCCAAGAATCCAATTATTCGACGTTGTTATATAACTTACTATGTCGGGTATTTGTTTATTCCATGACGTGGCTAGTCTTTGTTCAGTCTCTTTTATAACCTTTTTTGATGTGTGTATTCTCCGAGACGTCAATTGTTTTATTTTAACTAACGTGCAACATTGTTTTTATGACGGTAATCATCAATTGATGGTATCCTTAAATTCGTCGGTTTGAGCTCTCTTCCGTCGTGTAATTCTTTATTGTACGTTGCTGATTGTTTTCTTTACCGTCGTTGTTGTTAATATTTATTAACCGTGTTTAAATTAATTTGAATTAACCGACGTGTTTTCTTTTTCAAATGGCGGTTTTTATTTCATTTTTGCGCTGGCATTCCACGTCGTTTTTGAAAACCCGACATTGGTTATATTTTAGACGTCTCTTTTTGCGATTTTTGTAACTTGACCGTCGTATTTTCAGCTTTAACCCATTATTTTTAATTGTTGATTTGTCGTGCCCAAAGCCTGCAGAATGAAAATGTGATCGGAATTAAAATGATATACATAGCTATTAATTAATGTCATACAATTAACTGCATAACTAATGTCATACATTACAACAATCAATCAATCCATATATCTTCACACCCAGCTCTAATATTCTCACTCCCAAACTCACCCACTAGGTCATCAAATGTGTCAACATTTGGTATCCCTCTAGTAAATGGCTCACACTCAATTCTAATATAACCTAGCACATCATCACCAATAACATCATTATATTCTCTATTAGGCATTGATAACACTACCGACCAATCACGATGCATTGGGTTGTCAACATAAAATACTTGTTTCACTTGAGAAGCCATAACAAATTGGTCATTCCTATGTCCAATTTTACTTAGATCTACAAGGGTAAATCCGAGTTCGTCGACTACAAGGCCCGAATTGTTATCTATCCAATCACACCTCAAGACTGGGATTCTAAACTTTTGGTAGTCAAGGTCCCAAATTTTTTGAATAACCCCATAAAAACCCATATTGGAGACAATAGAGTTTTTATCCTTGGCACTAGCAACTTGCATAGTATGTGCAAGTAAATAAACTCCACTATTTTGGAAAATTCGCACATCATTTTGTGCCTTGGTGTTAAATTTGACACCATTAATAAGATAGCTCCTATATGATGGCACTGTCATGCTTGGACCAGCTGCTAACAACCTCAAATTTTCTGATACGCCATTATTGTCTTCCCCATTAAGTTCACTTTGAACCTACAAATTAAACATATATCTTAATTCAATCTAACATTTAGAAAGAAAGAAAATTAAAAGTTCAATAACATATATATCTTAAAGTGTAGCCATTGAATGAAAGTGCTATTGTGCTTATCTTGTAGCCAATTTGTTCTCTTTCTAAATTTTGGATAAGTGGTCTTGATGTGGATCATATGTTCCCTACAATTGACACGAAAAAATCACGCATTACGGTCCCTTGTATATAAGATAAACATAAGGAGTAATAATATTTAAAATGGCTACATATGAAAAATTAAACTCATACGTACTCGATTTAAGGTAGGACTTCCTCCGTATTCTCCAAGACATATAGATGTGCCTGGTTCAACAAGTCCAGATCAACTAAGTTCACTGTGCAACTTCATAATGGCTTTGAAACTCCCATCTTCTGGCTTGAAGGCACTCCAACTGTAGTAACATCAGATAAATGCACGGTACAAAACTCTACAGCTTCTTCAGCTATATACCGCTCAGCAACGCAACCTTCGGGACGAGTACGATTCTGAACATACCCCTGTTGCATCAAGGTATGACAATCATGAGATTTAAGGCCAAGAAGTCTTGAATCTTTTAAAGATATAAGATTTTTTATATTTGAAGAATAACCTTCAGGGACCTTCATACCATAGAAAGAATTGCAAACCGCTCTCTTCTATGCTCTTGACAAATTCCAAGGCCCTGGAGGCAAGCGAGTACGTCTCTCTCCATACTCGGGTTGCAAATCAGTTTTGACCCCCATATTCAATAAGTCTAACCGAGCAGCAATCCCATCTTTATTTTTTCCAGGGATCTCTAGCAATGTACCAATGATACTATCGCAAACATTCTTCTCAATGTGCATAATATCTAGGACATGCCTCACAGGGAGGTATTTCTAATACTCGAGATCAAAGAATTTTGATTTCTTCTTCCAACAAACTCTGTCACCATCATTCTCATCAACACTTCCCCCATTTTTCGAGCCTCATATGTAATTAATATCTTCAACCATATGTAGCACTTCTTATCCGGTTAATGGCTCGGGAGGCATGCCATATTCAGGTTTCCCATTAAAAGCTGCACGTTGGCTCCTATATAGATGATTGATTGGTAACCACTTTCTATGCCCAATGTAACAAATTTTGTGGCCATTTTTCAACCTGTGACTAGGTGTATCATCGCCGCATATTGGACAAGCTTTATATCCTTTAACGACACAACCAGATAAGTTTCCATAGGCAGGAAAATTATTAATTGTCCATAGTAATACACCTCTGAGTGTAAAGTATTCTCCTATGTGGGCATCATACACTCCTCTAATCCCATCCCACAGAGATTTTAAATCATCAATCAAAGGCTCTAAGTAGACATCTATATCATTTTCGGGCTATTTAGGACCGGAAATCAATAAGGTCAACATCATGAACTTCCGCTTCATGCATAGCCTTGGTGGGAGATTATATGTAACTAACGTAACTGGCCAACAACTGTATCTGCTACTTAAAGAACTGTGGGGATTGAATCCATCAGATGAGAGAGCCAATCTCAAGTTTCTTGGCTCATTACCAAAGTCGGGCCATTTATCATCAACAAGTTTCAAAGACGGGGAATCCACTGAATGAGACATATGACTGTCAACTGATTTTCTTGCAGCATGCCAAGTCAAACTCTTAGCTGTCTTATGTGATTGAAACATCCTTTTAAACCTTGGAATTGGAGGAAAATACCACACCACCTTCGCTGCCACACCATCTTTGAAGAACCCATCTTTGGTTTCCTTCCACCTTGAGATACCACAAGTAGGACAATTAGTAGCTTCCTCATACTCCTTCCGATACAAAATGCAGTCATTGGGACATGCGTGGATTTTCTCATAACTCATCCCTAAAGCACACAAAGTCTTTTTTGCCTCATACATAGAGGAAGGTAGTGTATTTCCTTCTGGAAGCAATTCTCCTTGAAGTATCAATAATTCTGTAAAACAAACATCACTTATCCCATGTTTTTCTTTCAAATTATATAACTTCACCAAAGCCGACAACTTCGTGTACTTACTGCAACCAGGGTACAAGGGTTCATCGCCATCCCCAATCACATTGGCAAACTCATAAGGATCAAATCCAATATTGGGAAAATCATTATCATCCATCCCTAATTCTTCAGAAACATAACTGAACCTACTTTACTCATCTTCTTCCACATTTCTACTAGCATTGGTAGTCCATTCCCAAGGTTCTCCGTGCCATGTCCAAATCTTATAGCTTTGGTCAATTCCATTAAAGTATAAGTGTTTCCTTATAATTCGAACCCCAAACAATCGAATATTCCCACATTTAACACATGGACAACGAATATGAGTTGTATTTCCAAAATTGTTTTACAGCAAAATTCAAAAATCCTTCCACCCCTAACTCATATGTCTTCGATCTTCTATCCGCATGCATCCATGACTTATCCATCTCACACTCTATAAAATCATATAAATATATAAATATATATATATATATATAAATATATATATATATATATATATATATATATATATATATATATATATATATATATTAAAGTGGAAAGACCAGCAATGAAACACTACCTCATTCAAATAGCATAGAACAAATTGAAAATAAAATATAAAACATGAACAAGACGACGGTTTTTACAACATAATCGTCGTTTAATATAAAATCAGACGACAGCATCTATAGTTACCGTTGTCATTAAGTACCCAAACCCAGAAATTTGTACAACATTGACGACGTTTAATGCGGAAACAGTCGTCTTTAGGCTACCAGTTGCGGCTTAAAACTTAGACGACGGGAGTAAATGAAGAACCGACGTATAATAAACATTTAGACGACGGTTTGATCCATCAACCGTCGTCGTAGTTTTAAAAAAAAACTGCTTAAATATCCCATCCCCATTCCTTTTCCAAGAACCCATGGCCAAACAAACATAAAAGAACCCAAACAGAGAGTAATTATTACAAGAATGCAAACACCAAAATATAAAAGAACCCTAATACAGCTACCAATTAAGAACTCATAGCTACCAACGAAAACATTTATGGATTTAAGAAGAGATTAGGGTTAAAGGGACTAGGGTTGTTGTAACGGCCCAGACCTTAATTAATATTTAATTAATAATTTAATAGAGGAGAAGACAATTATGCCCTTGAGATATTTTATTCGGTTTTAAGTTGACTTTTTGACCGAGAAGGAATTTGGGAAATCCGTTTGTACTGTTGCGAAGAGCGTGAAGAAACGAGTCCGTAGACACGTAGTGAGCTCAAATCCGAGTCGTATTGAAGATAATACGATCAAAATACGAAAAAGGGCATAATTGAAATTTTGGGAAAAAGTCAGATTTTAAAATCAGATTCTCCCTTTCTCTCTCCTCACTCTCTCTTCTTCCTCGCGACACCCCCCCCCCCCCCCCCCTTTGGTTTTCCAGCCGACACCACCCCTCCTCCCAGCCACCACCATCGACGCCGGCCAGCCCAGATCGGACCAGCGACTCCCCAGCCACCCAGCCCGACGTCCTCACCCGCCTCCTGCCGCCACGAATCGCCGGAGAGAACCAGAAATCGCGTCAGTTTTTAACAGATTTTCGTCGGCTCCGTTCGTCGTCTTCCGGCCACCAAATCGGACAAATTAGGTATGTTTTTTCGACTGATTTTCATGCTCTAGCTGATGGCTGGGTAGGTTTCCAGAGATTTTGATGTTTGAAGGGATAATTTTCGAGTTGAGTTTCTGCCGACTTTGAGAGCTCGATTTCAGTCACTTCTAGCCACCTTTTGGCCTTAGTCCAAGAACAAAAGTTGTTTCAAATTAGGTGTTTTACCTAGGTTAGGAGTTTGGGCCGGCGGTTTGGAGATTTTCCGGCCGCCGGAATTTACTATGCGCACCCACGCGCTGCCGGCGCGTGGGCGGCCCGTGGGCCAGGTAACAGGAGCCACTCTTGGACCTAGAATAATCCTCATGTCCTCACGAGCACGTAGGATTTCGCGGATTTCAATTTGGATAACGTTTGAACCCCGAACGGATCTCGCATAGTGTGCGATTTCCGGGTTCAATACATTCGGACCGTTGGATCGTAGTCAGACTGGAGTATGTTGATCTAGGTATTTTAAGGATCGTGTAGGACTCGACGGATTGTAAATCGGAGTCCCGGATGCTCTGGAAAAGCCAACCCTAGGACTAGGTTTACGGAAAATCATTCGTCCGTCCGATCATGCGATCGTGAACAATCCGATCGTCCGATTGAGACCAAACTTTCAGGAGATGTGTCCTAGGCTTGTTGGAACCTCTAGGAACGTTCGGATCGAAATTCTGAGATCGTGGACCCCACGGGGTCCCGAGTTGACTTTTTGGGACTTTATCGCTTTTGAGTCCCTAGGTACTTTTAAATCGTGCCCATTGAGAGAAAAGTTAATGTGGGCATAGGAATGACCTTTAAAGTGATGCACGCACTTTTAGGAGCCGGGGGTCAGGGTTTTTAATTTAATACTATATTACTGAGCAGAGTTTTTAATAAAATATTATGATGGTTATACAGGCACCCGGGCACTAGGTGACCCGCAGGAGGGACCTTCAAAGGGTCCAGCTAGCTCAGAGTATCTGTGAGTGGACCTTTTTGTTTTTATAAATGAATTTATGCAATTTAATTTTATTACTTGATCTTGAATAAGTTATTCATTGCCCAGAGTTTTAATAGCTTGATTTATTGTTGTTTTTATATGTTTATTTATATGCTGCCGAGTTGAGAGTGCCTAGAGATTTTGGCATAGCAGAATTTTTAGATAATTAACAGATAAATTGGCAGCAGAGTTTAAGGGCAGATAAGAATTCAATTAAATCCTTATTTACTTTTCAGAACTTTATATTTTCTTAAAAGCCACCTTAGGTACCCAAGCATATAAAAGGTTGCCTTCAGTTATAAGTTGCCTTCGGAATAAAATTATGTTGCCTTCGGTTATATTGATGTCGACGGACATCTAGTTGCCTTCGGGTAAGTCAGCATGCTAGACACCGCCCCACGAGTTTCGGGGATGCCCAAACTGTGGGTGTGAGGAACGCGGCTCAGATGGACCAAGTGTCCCCTGAATCCCGCGAGATTGCGGCTCGGGTTGACTTTGTGTTTCCCGAGGTCTGCTAGGACGTGTCATTCCGGTGGCACGAGAATGGAATTGACGGATTATAAAGGAATTGACGGAAATTAAAGGAATTGACGGATTGCTAAATGGGTACACCGAGGTGGTAGATTTAAAGTGTTTCAATGTTTTCAAAGATTTAATTTTTGATCAAGTATATTTTTGATATAGATATAGATATATATATATATGATTACATTGATTTCTGTATGGTTATGGATAAAGAAATGTTATAGTTTCTTAACTGTTTTTACAGAGGGGTTAGTATGTTCATATGCTATTTTCT
The DNA here is from genome assembly GCA_020521455.1 of Prunus kanzakura. Lineage (NCBI taxonomy): Eukaryota > Viridiplantae > Streptophyta > Magnoliopsida > Rosales > Rosaceae > Prunus > Prunus kanzakura. The sequence continues at coordinate 145,311 of BPUM01001002.1, read as the reverse complement.
AAATTTTGTTTTGGTCCACTCACCTTTTCAATGTTTTGCACCCCCAGGCAGTAGTCGTGCGTCAGTGCGCCACCACCGGGCCGAGGTCACCTTCCGCCACATCCTTTGCCAATGTAGGGTTTTGTTTAGTTGTGTTTTAATTGTAACCTATTCCATATAGTTGCTCTGATATTGCCCTTGAACACTTGTCTAACTGTTGGTATGTAATTAGTTGTATACTGGCAGTTGGTGTGTATTTTTGTGTGCATGCTTGACAGGTGTAATTTTGGGATTGATCTAATCTTAGGGAAGACTCTGCTGAATTTTTTTGGCAGAAGTCAAACCTCAGTTTTAAGTGAAGTTTGACTAGAAGGGCAATTATGCCATTTGTGCCCGGCACTTGCCAAGTGTCGGACACGCATAGGGTTCGGCTCGGATTCCAAAGTGGAATTTGGGTCGGATCTTGTCAGTTGTATTTACATGGATATTGAGAGAGAGCTGAGAGAATCTACCCAATGATTTGAGAGAGAGCGAAAACTTTCAGACAAATTTATGTTGAAGAGAGAGAATGAACTATTTGAGGGTTAAAGGGAAATTCTGAAAATTTTAGGTCGCGGTCAAAATTTTTAAAGTATCGCGTTTTTCAACGACGACGGTAAATCTTATATATAGACGTCTAATATGTACTTACGACGGCGGTTTTCACACATGACTGACGTTGTAAACAAAACATACGTCGCCACTTAATAACCGACGTCGTAAACCCGATTCCATTAGTCTGGGTTTACATAGTTGACCAAAAACAGCGGGAGAAAACTGGCATCGTTTCAATCCTAAACCCTAAATTGTACAATAATTTTAAAAAAATACACAAGTATGAGAAAAATGAACCGAAAATTGCTACAGACTCCTTACAACAATGCCTTCTATAATAGTAGAGTAAAATATGGATTTCATAATTTTGAATTTATGGGCACCAATGGATCACATAAACTTTAGGGTTATGTTATGTAAAGTATAAGGGGTACCGTGCTTTGTCTCTAACTTTGTTTGAATTTTGTTATCATTTGAACTTTGAAAACTAAAATTACATTTTTCAGGCCTTAACGGGCAAGATATTGTCTCAATGAGTGCATAGAATTTGTCGGTATATTTTTCGGATTTTGTCTTGAATATATTATTAATATTAGTAATTAAATACAATAAAAAAATATTTGTAAAATTATATTTTTTCAAGCTTTAGGGGAGAGACAATATTTCAATGAGTGCTTGGTAGTTGTCAGTTTAATTTTTGGAATTAGTTTTAAATTTAATATGGAATTAAATAAAATATAAAAGTAATTTAAAATTAAAAGCCAAATAACCTAGCTGACGTTGTATCCTTTTACAACAACGTTAAACATCACAAATAGACGTCGAAACGAATAGAAAACGACGTGAATTGTTTGGAGAACCGACGTGAGTTATATATACGACGTCAAATTTTTAATAATAACCGCCTTTCTATATTATTAAGATGTCGATATGGTTGTACTAACAGACGTAGTATATTGTTACAAAATTCATATGTACAAGATGAATTAATTATAAACCGTCGTGTTTATGACTGTTACATGTCGTTTTTAAGAATTGCCGTCGATGTTATATTTCCAGTTACAGCAATACGACCATTGTGTTCACATATGAGACGTGTAAATTAGAATAAGACGTCGGTTTTTGGGAACTAAACAAATTTTAGCAAAAAATTTAATTTTTTTGATTGTTGCTCGATTAATTACAACAAAAATATTTTTTTACATTTTAAATAAACTAAAATAAACCTAAACATTGTTCATAAATATTTATGTACATCAATTATCTTTTGGTAATAACTTGTTCACGAATTCTGCCCATTCATGAATAACTTCGTCAATATGTTCTTGTGTGTACTGAACTCAATCTTTTTTCTTTTCAAACTGAAAAATAAACCAAAAAACCTACATGTTATAAAGATACAAACGACGGTTTTAAAGAAAAATTTGACGTAGTAAAATAAATAAAGAATGCCTCGTAAAATTTTGCCTTTTACCTTCTTCTCGAAATCTAGGTCTGGATCATGAATTATATCTCGCATGAATTGCATCACGTAATAGCCACACTCTACACTTGTTGGTTGTTCAGGAGTGCCGTGTAGATTTTTCCAAATGGGCTGTTTATGTGCTGAATTTTTGTTTATATGAATATTAAACATTCTAATTGCCCTGTTACAAGAAAACAAAGAGTGTTAATGACAAAACAAAAAATTTAAATACCAATAGTAACCGTCGTGGTAAATCAGTCAAAACGACAGATTTTTAAAACAAACAACGTGGTATTTTGTTTCAAACGGCGGTAAAAAATTACCGTCGTTGTATAACAAAAAATTAACGTCGGTTAGAGGAAAACGTCGTATAACAAAAAATTGAATAGAAAAAATTAAAACGTTCTTAAATGAAACCCAAACGACGTGGTAGTTAAATTAACACGACGTTTTTAAGACAATACTGACGTAATAAAATATTTAAAACGTCGGTAATAACTTACCGTCGTTGTATTGTCATTATAACGTCGGCATTATAAAAAACCGTCGTATGTTCAAATGCTTTAAAGGAAAAAAAATCTTAGATCAGAAGAAATCAACTTACGTATTCACTATATTTTTCATGTCGTCATCAACGAAGCATTTTGGCAGTGAATTCATGTAATAGGCAGTCTCCGTTGCTGGTCTCACAATTACCATCACCCAATGACCCCTACACATAATGATCCATATAGGTTAAATAGTACTATAAAGAAAAATATTACAAGCTTAGGAAAATACTTTAAATGGTACTAACCCTGGATTATAAGGGACCAAGAAAAATTGATTCCCATCTGCTGTTTTCAGGCAGCTTGACAGGTGTTTTATTCGGTCTGATATAGTTCCAAATTGAGAGCTGACTAGCCTAGGATCCACGAGGCCAACATGGTTTACCATATTTGCCATTTTTATATACTCAAATAGGAACCTAAATATAAGAAAGTCAATTGAATGAGATTTTAATTTAAAAGAAAGGGAAATGTAAAACAAAATGGGATTTCTAGAATTACCTCATGTATACTGATATCACTGTGGTTCCAATCTCAACCATGGAACCAAACTGCAAAACATCTTCAGTGAAGAGGAAGGTATCATGCTCAAAGCCAAACACTTCCTTGGGCATGTGAACTGTCAGCGTCTCGTTACCAGGCAACAACTTGGTCTGGAAATGTTGGCATAAGGCTAACAGAGGAGGTGACATGTCTAACTTTGAGAGATCCTGTTAAAAGAAATAAATAAAGATATATAAGTTAGTTTGTGTGTGAACTAAAATAAACGACTCTAACTAAACCCAAAAAATAGACGTGGTATATAATATAAACGACGGTTTCTAGTAAATACTGACGGAGGAAAGGTTATAGACGTAGGTAAATACATAACCGTCGTTGTGTAAACTATATAACGTCGCTACACTAAAGAAAGGTCGTCTAATTAAAATGCAGTTAATGCTATCATGAAATAGACGACGGCAAAAAACACAGTCGTTATTTTTAATGTCCAATAATTTGCAAAACAAGTAAAAGTGTTGTGGTATTTAACTCAAGACGACGGTTCTTGGAATAAATAGACGTATTATTTTTTTTCAACGTCGGTAAATATATACCGTCGTTGTTCAAAAATGTTAACGTCGGATATTTAAAAGAGCGACGTCTATTCTAAATTTAAAAGGCAGAAAACGAAAATATCAGAGATTTTACCGTGTCCTCTTGCTGTTTTCCAGCAGTATCAGCTTCAGGCTTTGGATCTTCTAATCCCAAAGCTAGGGGTCTGATACCAGTGGCCCCAGAGCAGCTTGCCTTATCAGAGAATTGGGGTAAAGTAATTGGAGTAATTGGGGTTTTGAGCATCAGGCTGGGATCAAAATTAGGAACTAGTTGACGGAAATGTGCCAACATAGCCTCCCTCTATGCTCTGACTGCTTCCATTATAGTTTCCCTTGACCTCGCCTCAATCCTCAAGGTCTCTTCTCTGACTGCCTCCCTCACACTTTCCTTCAATTTGTCACCAAATTTCAGTCTCTGCTGTTTTGGCAAATTGAGGAACTAAGTTGGGGAAACGCCAACACCAACTCCTCTAACTCTCCCACCATGCTTGGGGGTTCCCAAAGCAAGAGTCAGGACATCATTGCTCCCGGAGACAGTCAGAGTGCCTTCGGAGAGTTGCTTTTGCAAATCATCCTAAAAGAGAGAAAGAGAGATTGTTAGAAACTGAGCGGAGTGTTAAACAGATAAATAAACTGACGTAATATATCATTTACAACGACGGTTTTATTAAATAACTGACGTAGTATTAATTTAACACATCGGTATTTAAATACCGTCGTTGTTTACACTTTACAACGTCGGGAGAAAAAAACCCGTCGTATATTCAAAATTGAACAGATTAAAACATAAATCAAAGACCGTCGTAGTATTTAAAGTAAGACGACGGACTATTGAACAAATAGACGTTGGACTTAATTTCATATGGCTGTACAAAAGTGTCGTCGTTGTATAAATATTCTAACGTCTAGATGAGATAAAACCGTCGTAAATTTTAATGAAGAAGTGAAAAAACTCTATTGAAATATGCATTCTTTTCCAGAAATTGTGCACCACAAATTTCAATGAAATAGACAGAGATGGAGAGTGTGTGTGTGAGTAAACTTAAAACAAAACAGAATTTAAGCCGTCGTATTAATTCTATATAGACGTCTGATTTATTCAAAAACCGACGTTTTATTCATTTTACAACGGCGGTAAATAAAAACCGTCGTGGTGTTTATTTTATAACGTCGGTTATTTAAATGTGTGACGTCTATATGAAAATAAAACACTCTATTTTTCAAATTTAGAACAGAGTTAGTGAGACTTACGATTATTTTTGCCTTCTCTGCAACCTTTGGATCAGGGATGTTCCCTGTTTTATCTTCTCTTGCCTTCTTCCATAGAAGAGCTCGATCGATTTCTTCACCGGGCATGGTTTCTATCATTTGGTCCTCCAAACCAACATACCCTTTTCTAGACAACCTATGGTTGTACTCCAATTTCTCCCTCCTCTGTTTCTGCTCAGTATGCACAGCCTCAAAATCTGGGGATAACCTTGAAGCTACAAAGGCATCCCATTGCGATTTCTCTACGAACTTATAAAGCTCAGGGGGTTCTTTTAACTTCTCCTTGTCATGTGCGAATGGAAGGATATACTGCCTAGTTACGTTATACTTGAAATCCTTCCATTTTTTGGCGGCAGACGACAGGACCATGTTCTTGCACCCATCCCCAATAACATAGGCCATTTGAACAGCTTCCCAAATCTGCTCCTTCACGTCCTTGGGCAATTGAGTCCATTTCTTGTCCACAAGAGGGACTCTGGTGCGTGCCAAAACACCAATATAAGATTGCATCTCAATAGTAGCCTTGCCATGTGGTCTGCCACTTTTATTGAACTCAACCACAGGCTTAATCTTCTGAATTTTCCTCTTCACAACACGGCTCATTTTGTTAATACCGCGGGTGGATTTTGGCTCCTCAAGAAATGTGGCTGTGCTGGGGTCTTTATCGGAAGTAGAAGAAAATCTCATCCTCTTCGAGGATTTGCTTTGAACTGATTTGCCTTCATCCATTTCAGCCATTGAAATTGATTTGGCTTCATCCCTTTGAACCTTTGAAATTGATTTGGCCTCTGACACATGAGCTTGCTTGTTTTGAGATTTCGAAACCATTTTTAATTAATCTGCAAGGAAAACAACGTTGGTTATTAAAAAAGAACGACGTAATAATAACGAAACCACGTCCTAAAAATACAGCCGTGATATTCAATTTAGGACGACGGTTGTAAAACAACACCGTCGTCTTAAATACAACACCATGGCTGTAACACGAAAAGAGCGACGTCCTATTAAACAGTCTCTCAGACCATATATGGAAATAAGACGACGTTTTATCTCGTTCATGATGTAAATGTTTATACTCCACGTCGGTTATTCAGACTACAAACCGACGTGGTTTAAAATTTACAACGTCAAAACACAAAATACAACCGTCGTCTTACTGAGATGGGATACAAGAAAAACGACAGTTTTTCTCCCACCAGACGACGATTTTATCTTGTTTTCGACGTATTAATTGTCACACCATGACGATTATTGACCACCGTCGTGCAGTTTGCATTAGGTCGGATTTAACGTCCGTCGTGGTGTGTCGATTCTATCATCGCAAACAAGATAAAATAGTCATCTTTTGACGTAGTGAGACTGATGGACTAATGAATTTATTCAAAACCAGTGAAAGATTTCCTCAAGTTGACAGAATCTTGTTTCCAGACAACGACGACTTTCAAATGAAATGTAAAAAAAGTGAAAAGATTGAGAAAAAAATCTTTGGTGTGCAAAGAAAGTTTACTTCCAATGTAAGAAAATGGTGATTTGGAGAAGAAGACAAAAACGATGCTGAGATTCAGACGATGATGTTGCTTTTGGGAAATGAGAGGGAAATTGAGATATTTTATCGGTGAGAGAAAACCGTAGAACATTAGGTCAGGTGACGAAAAGTTTATATATTTTCCCAGAGTTCAATACTACGACGTTTTTATTAAAAACCGTCCTAGTATTTAGTTATAATGACGGTAAATAAGCCGGAACTGACGTGGTTATCACTACAGCCAAACGACTTTTGGAATTCCGATGTGGTTATGACAGCGCTTGTTTATCTAAACCGACGTTGTCCTTCTAAATTCAACGATTGCTTATTTTAAGAAACCGACGTGGTTACTTTGGGGTTCTGAAAACGATGTCGTTCTCTTTTTAATACACGCCAAACGACTTTTGGAATTCCGATGTGGTTATGACGGCGCTTGTTTATCTAAACTGACGTTGTCCTTCTAAATTCAACGACTGTTTATTTCAAGAAACCGACGTGGTTACTTTGGGATTCTGAAAACGACGTTGTTCTCTTTTTAATACACAACAAAAGTTTGTAATACACGACGTCATTCTCTTTGCAGAAGTGAAAAGGACGATGTTGATTATTTAAATATGACGTCGCTATGTATAATAGAACCAACGTGGATATTTACGATAATTTGTTTAAATATGATTTTTTCACGCATTTTTTAACTCTCAGTTTTCAATTAGGGTTCCAACTTCTTCTTGCCTTTGGCTCTGTCTCATCAAATTCTGAAAAATTGTCTTTCTGAAAGCAAATGTTTTTAGTTGCGTTTTCTGCTTTATTTCACTCACAAGACCAAGCATGGGTTTGCAGCCGCACTTGCCCGTTTGAAGGCATACGAGGGTGTTCCTGATGCTCCTTATGATAAGATAAAGAGGATGGTCATTCCTGATGCTCTGAAGTGAGCTTTTCACACTTTGTTGATTTTGATTTTATGAAATTATTAGTTTTCGTGAACTGAAATTATTGTTTTTGGAAATTATCTGATTATCTGAAATTATTTGCCTTTTAAATATTGCTCCTATTGAATATTGATCTGTGACTGTGCAGGAGCTTGAGAACAAGAGGAAGGAGAGGGCCCAGCTTGCATATGAGAGGAAGAAAAAGTTGAACAAGCTGAGGGTGAAGGCGGAAAAGAAACCACGATGTATTTGCCTAATTTGTGTACATATATTGTGTAAATATTGATCAATATTTAACACGAAGAGATTTGCCTTTCAAGAAGAAAATGTTGTTGAGGATTGAGAATTAAATTTTGTTTTGTGTTAAGAAAGATATGACCAAAATAAAAGAAAAATTAATTAATTTTAAAAAGCAATAAAAATAAGACGGCGGATTACAGAGAAGGCAGACGTATAAATAGAAAAAATACGACGGTAATTTGAACTTAGGACGTGGTAAATAAATACAACAGTAGTGTTGTAGGTATCGTCATGGTATATTGTTTAACACATCGTTTTTTTATAATATACCGACGTGGATTCCATTACATTATACGACGTGGATTCCATAAAATTATATGACGTGGATTCCATTAAAGAATAACCGACGTGGTTTTTTACAATTAGACGGCGGTATGTGTATAAGGACCGCTGTGAGTTTTAAAGATTTATTGTATAAATTTGACTCTTTTTTTCAGTTTCAGTTTTCATTTAGGGTTCCAAGTTCTTCTGATCTCTCTAGAGGCTCATCTTCCTCTCTCACATACACACATACATCATCACTCTCTCTCTCACATCTCAAAGACAATAATATGGATGTTAATGATGTATGCGTTTTGGTGTATCTCAAAGACACCAAGACGCACACATCATTAACTTTCAAAACATTGTCTTTCTCAAAGTTTGCAGTGGTCAATTCAGTTCTGGTTTCTTTTTGGATTTTGTGTATTTAAAATATTGTCTTTCTCACTTTGGTGGATTATGATCATGATCCAAATATCTCAATGGTAAGATATAGTACCTCTTGGGATCTCATTTTAATTTTCGTAGGCTACCAAAATTAAAAAATAATTAAATCTTAAAAAGAAATAAAAATTAAGACGACGGTTTACAGAGAAGGCACCGTCGTAGTATACCGATGTGGATTCCATTATATTATACAACGAGGACAAAGAACAATTGGTCGTGTTTAGTTAGGAGTTAACACGGCAGGTTTTTTGGTGAACTGTCGTCTTTATTTTCTACGTCGGTGGATTCATACCTGCTGTCGTTGTTTTTTGGTCAGATTTTAACTCTGACGAAAAGCTTTTTAAAAAGACGACGCTTTTTTATTTGTGTGCGTCGTTTTTAAAAAATATGCAATAGCACCTCCATTTTTTAGTTGTTTAAGGCACTTATCCACGATGTTTTTTTTGTTACCGTCGTCTTTTTAAACACAACGACGGTTTTATGTTCTACCGTCGTCTTTTACCGGTCGTCTTTTTCACTTTTTGTAGTAGTGTAGAGGTAGTTTAGTGAGTAGACTTTTGTTTATTAAATGAGTTTGTGCAATTTAAGTTTTATTACCAGATTATTACGATTGCCGTTGGATATGTTAGTATGTTGACTGTTGCCCCACGAGTCTTAGGGATATCCGGACCATGCGAAGCGAGAAACGCATATCATGTGGACTAAATGTCTCCTGATCCAGCGAGGATTGCGGCTCAGGTAGACCTTGGGTCACCGGGGCCTGCGAGGACGTGTCACATATGGTGATACAAGGAATTGACGGAATAGTGTGGGATTTGAAGGAAACCTAGAAATTTACGGGAATAATAATAAGTACTCCTGGGTGGAAAGGAAGTATTACTTTTCGATATTTTCATTGGATTTATCGAATTGTTTGGAACATGGGACGTTTATGTAAATGTAAGTTTGCAAGTTATAATGAAGACCTACTTGTGGCTTGTTCCCTAGTTAAGGGTACGTAGGCAACCTGGAGTTCTAGGTGCAGCCGCAAGGTCAAGTGTTTGAAAGGTAGTCCACCTAAGTTATTCTAAAATCTAATATTGTTCTGAGGATGTTTTAAGAATTCGAATTAGATTTGGTTGGCAGAATATTTTATTTGAACTATAGAGGCCTGATGCCAGAGTGATATGATGTTTGATTTTCTTGCATATAATTTATCACATGCTGGTAGTTGAGTTAGACATATATATATATATATATATATATATATATATATATATATATATATATATATATATACTTGTTTTACAGGTGGAAATTTTTGGGAAATGTTCAATTTACAGGGGAGACTCTGCCAAATTTTCGGCAGAAGTCAAATTTGTGCCCGGCACCCGCCAGGTGCCGGATACGCACAGGGTTCGACTCAGATTCCAAAGTGGAATTTGGGTCGGGTCCTGTCAACTTGGTATCAGAGCATTAGGTTATATTCTTGTAGACTCAGCACCACGTGTGCATCCTTGTTTTAGTAAATTGCTTGACGTTTCTTTATGTTGTTTTGCCTTGTCGGCGTAGATGAGTAAAAAGGTATTATGAAGGGTTGAAAAATTTGTTGATGTTTTCATATGAGAAACGTAATATACATGTGGGAAATAAACGGTTTGAGAGGAACTATAACTGGGGATATTTATGTCGAGGGTTGGAGAAAGTAAAACTGGAGTTGTGGGCATCTCGGATTCGAGAGCTTAGGCAATGTTGGAGATTGTATCCAGTTTGGGGTGTTGTAGTAGGCATAGTTTAAAAGTATACTGTTGTAATGGGGAGTGTTGTCTTAGATCGTTTGACGATATATCACACGCACGTGATTAAAATATGAAACTATTGGAACAGACATCTATATAAATACAATTGCAAGAAAATACTTACGAAACTTTGTCAGTCACATGTAGCTCGCGTGACTAAAAAACAGCCTTTCGCACACTCGGAAGTGCGTGCAGAGAGGCTAGTCTAATGAACTTTAGAAGCTAGGGGGATTCTTATTCAACTAATTACCCACACGTTAATATTATTTAAAGCAAATCCAACATTAATAGGAAAATCTCAAATAGTTTAAGTAAAATAATATTTTCATTCTACACAACATCGTAGTTTTAGATTATGTACATAAATATTTGCATAATATACACATAAGAGGAAGATATGCAACGATCATGACCACTTGCACCACCCATTCCTCTCTAATTGACCTTTCACTTTTTCATTGTCAATCTATACGTAAATAACATGAGATGAGACCAAACTTAAACATACACTTTTAAATTTGTACTAATCAAAATTTAGCATAATTTGGGAACATGTATACTCACCTTCAATTTTTGTTTATCCTTTGCTACATGCCTACTCCAATTATCGGAAGGAAACTTTACCAAAAATAGTGTCATTTTCAAAAGTCAAGAGACAAAAGGAAAATCCTTTCATTTCTATATAAGAAGCCAAGTTTAACAATTAAAAAATTAATAAGAAATTGCTAGAGGATTAAAGGAACAGTTTCATGATTTGCTACCTTAACACTATGATAAACATAATTTTGGGTGGAAAGAGGCTTTAACAATGTAAAATAGGAGGACTATATGCAATTATGTGCTACCTTAACACTATGATAAACACAATTTTGGATCTAAAGAGGCTTTAACAATGTATAATAGGAGGACTATATGCAATTGTGTGACAATACAGAATGGTAATTTTTTTTAATTTAAGTCTCGTCACAAATACTATGTCAAAGAAAGTAGAGGCATTTTCTACGTTTCACTTAAGTGCAATAAAGTACATTAAGAATCCTTTAGTTTTGTTTATAATTCTTAATGTGGTGCTTTTATAGTGGGAAAACATCTTTATTGGCTGCTTTTTTTATTTTTTTGAAAAAACGCATTTTTAGACCATTGTAAAGCAAATGTTCTACTACAGTGCATATATCAACATTTGATTTTGCATCTATTTTTTTTGTCGCATGTATTTTTATTTTCAACATGCTAGCATATCCATTTGCTACACAGTGGACCCATTCCTGTATTTTTAAGTAAAATTAACCATATGAATTCGCCATTAAAAATACCTACAAATACCAAGATCCTACATAAAACATCAAATGTACTATCATATCTCATTAACATATTTGAAACCTTCTCTTCATACAATTCTGGTTTACAGAGTGGGGTGATTTTGTTGAGCATGAAGACTTAATGACCATATTCAGCTCCTGAATAATTAGATTTCCTTTTAACAGGGCCAAAATACCCACACCTCCTTCTGCATCTCTACCACTCTATCATCCAAAACACCCAAACCACAATAAAATGCATTCTACCAAACCAAAAATAAAACCCATTTAAACAAAACATTCTCAAAGATTACAGGCTACACAAATCATCCCAAAAATTAAATTCATAACTACATGAGCATTAGCTGTTGATGGAATATGAACTTCGAACCATATTATTATAAACTTTTACATTGGCATAAGACCCTTTCATAAGAAATAATAAATGGTAATAAATATATAAATCTATTCCAAAATTAAAATCAGAAATTCATAACAATATAAATTCAAAATTAGAGAGACTACACAAAGCGACCTTACCTAAACTAAAAAAAAAACCTAATTCTGGCAGCTAAACTGAAATCAGAAATTGATGTACAGAAGCAATTGAATTACTGAAAGAGAAAAAAAAACAATTATGTCACTCGAAACCAAAAACAAAAACAAAAAAAACAAAGGTATGAAGATTACAGGAGGTACCTTTGGACTTGTCCACGAAGAAGAGCGACTTTGATTCACTGCTCGAAGAAGTCATGATCAATGCTTATGTTAACTCACCATGATGTTTCCCCATCCCTCTATTTGTTCTGAGTCTCTATTGTGCTGCTTTTTCCTGCAGCAAATTGTATCTGCTTTAACAATTAAAAAAAGAAAAGAAAAATGAATATCAGAGCCAGAGACAACTAAAATATCAACAACCACGTCAAAGAAATCCTGAAATATTTATTTATGGAATTGAGTTTCTCTCCATTTCCAAGCACGCATTCACTGCAAATTTCAAACCAAAGAAAAAGCTTAAAACTACGTGTTGATGCTCAAAATGGTTCAGCCAAGATTGAGCCCAACTTAGTGATGAGGTGTGATGGACGATGGGTGAAGGTGAGGACCTTCAGCATGTGTGTGAAGATTTGGATAAGCGATAAATATACAGAAGACAAGACATACGTGGTTCACCCTTAATGAATGGGGTTGGACCCAAATATAAAGATAACAAGTGAGAAGCCTAGCGCAGTCTCGGATCCCCTCCTAAGTGGAGAGTGGTATGCTCTTATAGGTGATGGGGAGTCTTCACTTCTTGTAGTTTTCCAATGTGGGACTCCTCTTGCTTTGTTTAGAGTTGTGACTTGTGGTAATGCTTCTTTGGCGAAGGTGATGACCTCTCAAAGCATGGCACGTGGCTAATCTTGCTTAGCTAGTTGCTCGGTTAGTTATGGTGTCAACACTACGCAACAGTATAATCTTGAAAATAGAAGTAAAAATCAAAACCAAAACCAAATCGAGAGTGAATGGAGATAAAAATCTTGAACATACTGAAGAATTTAATTTTCAACCAACATGATGCCAAGTAGCTTCAGAAAAATCGAAGACAATGCGAAGCTTCACTGGACTTCCTTGCACAAAATTCCTAAATAAACAAACGAAATTGCCCAAATCATCATTGAAATGTAGAAAAATAGAGAAGAAGATGAGAGCACATACCTGTAATTGGTGATTGAAACACTCAAAATAATAGGACCTGCCCCGGATTCCCCTCGAAATCCATGACGAACGTTGTCCAACATCTTGACGATACCAGGCCCACTTACTAAAATAGTCCCCTTCTTCGAGACTAGGGAAAAAGGGGGCCGAGACTCCTTCCGAAATTTCGGTAGAGTTAGAAGAGAATGCTCTTTTGGAATAATTGTATTTTGAATTCATATGGGAAGGAGAAATATATACAATTGGTATGCACAATCAGCTCCTTATAAATTGGAGTTGATTTCCTAACTAGGCAAATACATAACAAACTAAGTATACAGATAATTGGGGATTTGTTCCCATTGAGATCTGATTGATTTGTCAACACTCCCCCTCAAGTTGGTGCATATATGTCACTCATGCTCAACTTGTCTAAGAAACTTGAAAACTTATGTCTTGAAACAACTTTCGTGAGAATATCTTCCAATGTTTCTTTGATAAAGAATCTCTCAACTTCAACATGCTTCATTCGATCATGCTGTACCGAATTATGCACAATGTCATGGGCAGCTTTATTGTCACAAAATAATTTCATAGGTTGATCAATTTTTATACCCAAATCCTACAATAGAAGTTTAAGCCACAAAAATTCGCAGATTCCAAGGGCCATTCCTCTGTATTCGGCTTCTATACCCGAAGTGCTTCTCGACACCTCAATCCCTAGAAAATATTTCAAGGATCCAAGGTCTTTCATCTCAAATTCAATAGACAAGTATTTTTGTAAGGCCGCACGTTCCTCCGGATCATTTCCTGTTACCACCATATCATCTACATACACAATAAGTGTGGTAAGCTTCTCATTTCTTCTTTTCAAGAACAAAGTATGATCAGAATTACTTTGTCTGTAACCAAATGCTCTCATTGCTTTTGTGAATCTTCCAAACCATGCTCAAGGGGACTGCTTCAAACCATAGAACAATTTTTTCAACCTGCACACCTTTCTTTTGTATTTATCTTGGATATTACATCCTGGTGGAAGATCCATATAAATCTCTTCTGTCAAATCTCCATGCAAGAAGGCATTCTTCACACCGAATTGTTGTAAGGGCCAGTTGAGATTTGCAACCAAGGACAACAAAACACGAACTGTGTTAATCTTGGCCACATGTGCAAATGTATCTGTATAGTCGCTTCCATATTTTTGAGTGTATACTTTTGCTACTAGTCTTGCATTGAAGCGATCCACAGTCCCTGTTGGCACTAAAATTGAACAGATAGAGATGAGTGCAACTTACAAGTGATGTGGATGATCTAGAGATCGATTGAGTGCTTGACGCAGATTCTTCCCGTCCTTGGATGATGATCCTGAATAGAAGGAAGCCGAGGCTCGTGAGGTCTATGGAACCGGTGTGGAACCAGCCTAAGACCCTTCGATGCCGAAGTAAGTTTGTTTCTAAGAGCTTTTGCTGCTGACAATGTATTTAGCATAAAAGTCAAGCTGAAAAGTCTTACCCTGGTATTGTAGTGAAGGGGCCTATTTATAGAGGGCATTTGGTATGCTCTTAGTACTTAATTTCGATGTGGGACTCGTGGGAGGGCCTTAGGAGGTTGACATGAGCCTTCGAGGTTTGTTCCGTAGAATCGATAGGAGATACCGATTGTTCACTGGATTGGGCAGTACGATCGGTAGTCGATACCGATTGTTCGCAGGTCTCGTTCTTGGTGCTGGGAATGCTTGTCGTTCGGTATGAAAGGTGAGTGAAAACTCAATGATGTGTGCTTGCCGTTCGGCACGAGAGGTGAGTAAAAACTCATCAATGTGCGCCTGTCGTTCGGCACGAGAGGTGAGTGAAAGCTCAATGATGTGTGCCTGCCATTCGACATGAGAGGTGAGTGAAAACTCATCAATGTGCGCCTGCCGTTCGGCACGAGAGGTGAGTGAAAACTCATCAATGTGCTCCTGCCGTTCGACAGTGGACTTGCACTCGAAAGTGGCGAGAGTTGCAACGTCTGGGAAGTTGAAGCGTTTCTGAGGATTGGAGACGTTTCAATTGAGGACGATTGGACTCCTCCATGCATGCGTGACACGTGTCGGCATGGTTGCGAAGAATCCCGTCGTTTCATATCCCGATGCGTCGCTTCGTTTCCCGATGCTAGGTTCGTCCTATAAATGTGAGGAAGGGACGATAGTTGAAATACTTGGAAGTTTTTTAGAGCAATTAGAGCTTGTGTGAGGCGATTTCCGACGACTGTGCGAAGGTGTTGTAGGAACCACCGTGTGAACAAGGTATGTTGCTGTGTTTTTTATTTTTAGTGAATCAAAGTGTTGAATTTGTTGAATTTTTGCACGAACAAGCATGAATGTAGATGAGTATCAATGTTTAGGGCTTTAGAATGGGAGTTGGATTCTAGCATGGCATTTAGTTTCCCTTGGTTTGTGTTTGTAGATATCAGATACCAAATCCGAGCATAGTTGTAGTTCGAGGGCATTCGAGGACGAATAGTCCTCGGGGAGTTCTACCGAGGAGAGTAGGGGCAGGGGTGCGCACCAAGGCTGGTTACACTTCTCGTAGATTGCCTCAAGGTGAAGGGGAAGAGGCAGATCGAGGGTGCCCTCGATGTGATGCCGTTGCCGAAAAGGCCTAGGGGGCCGAACGAGGGGACAACCGTTCTGATCCCCGACGACGAAAAAGAGGGGGAGGAGGGGCCGGTGAACATTGTGTGCCCTCGGATGGTGGTGCCGTTCATCAACTATATGATCGATGGCGCCCAAATGGAGCTGTCAGAGATAGAGCAGTTGTCAATGAAGACGGTGCGCGAGCAAACCGGATGAGCTTTCCGACTTCAGGCTGTGGTAAGAGTCGTGTTCTTGTGTTTCGAGTGTTGGCGTATTCGGCGCGTACTAACTTGTTGTTGTTGCAGGCTGATATGGAGATGTGGCTCTGCGTAAAGCGAGCCGTGAACGCTGCCGAACGGTACCAGAAGAAATTCGAGGAGGGCCGTTCAAGAATTGCTGAAGCCGGTAAGCTGATCTAGGAGGCTGATCGGCGTGCCGAGGAGAATGCTGCTAAGATTGCAGAGCTCTCATCGAAACTGGAGGTGGTGGCATCTCATGAAGCCAAGGTGGCTGTGCAAGTGGCAAGAACGATCTCGTGCCAAGGAGTTGGAAGAGGCCAAAGCAAAGGCCGTGGCTGAGTACCGAAGGATGGAGGAGTTCACGCTGCTAGTGGACAAAGAGGTCATGGAACAATGTGACGATCTTGTCTACCATTTCAAGCGGTACAACACCGACAAAAGGCTGAACCTGAATTTCCTCTGGGATCCGCCGCCGTTGCCAGAGGGTGTCACTGAAGGGATGGTGGAGGCTTACAAGGGCGAGGATGATGAAGCTGAAGAAGCCGATGACACTGACTCAAGTAGCGAGGAGGAAGATGGTCATCCTGTGCCAACTGCTGCCAGTGTACTGGCTGCCGAACCGTTGACCGGTCCCGAGCCTATGTCTGCTAATGCCGATGACGTGACGACCGATGCTGCGCCGCCCTCCTCTTAAGACTTATGTAATTTAATAATTTTTTAGAAGTGTATAAGATTTTTGGAACATGCCGTATGGCAATTTTACTAAAATAGATAGCCCTATTGTGGCCTTTTTTGTCCAAGTTTGTGTATTCGGTTTCATTTTTAAATTTTGTATTCTAGTATGTATGTGCATGCTGTATGTAGTGTAATCCTGATACCGTGTTTGTTGTTTATGGCAATGCTGTATGTATAGAATAGGAATTGTAAAAATTAATGCCGATTACATAGGTGATGACCAAAGGTGCAGTCACTTGTACAAAGGTGATGACCGAAGGTGGAGTCACTTGTAGTAATACTTGAGACGTACTATATTCCAAGGGTGACCGAGGGTCTGGCCATCAGTAGGTTCTTGGTCGGCAGACGGTGACGACTTCATAAGGACCCTCCCATGAAGGGCCAAGGGTGCCTTCACTGGGGTCTTTTGTTGAAAGAGACACTTTGCTTAAAACCCAGTCCCCCAGTTTAAACGATCAGCGTTTGACGCGCGAATCGTAGTATCGGGAAGTCCTCTGTTTGCAGGCGGCATTTCGAAGCTGAGCTTGTGAGCGGTGTTCCTCGATGAGATCGAGGTTTAAGGTAAGTAGCGTCTCGTTTTGCACTGGAATGTAAGATGCCGTTCGGCACGTGGGTGCGTTGATTTCGACTGGGACAACAGCTTCAGTACCGAAAGCAAGGGAAAACGGCGTTTTGCTAGTCAACTGTCGGTAGGAAGTGTTGATGGCCCATAACGCTTCTAAGAGCAGATCGGGCCATGCTCCTTTAGCTGCCCCAAGCTTCTTCTTCAGTGTCTTCTTGATGATCTTGTTGATGGCTTCTACCTGGCCGTTTGATTGTGGGTGTGCTGGAGATGCGAAGAACAAGTTGATGTTGAATCGGTGGCACAGGTACTGGAACTGAGTGGAATTGAATTGTTTACCGTTGTCGGTGACGATTGCATTCGGGAGGCCGAAATGGCAAATTATGTTCTTCCATACGAAATGTTCCACCTTGGTTGCGGTGATGGTTGCCAATGCTTTGCCTTCGGTCCATTTTGTAAAGTAATCAACGGCGAAAATGGCGAATTTAAGATGTCCCTTTCCTTGGGGCATGGGGCCGATGAGATCCAAACCCCATTGATCGAAGGGCCACGGGCTGACAATTGGAGTGAGCAGTTCGGCAGGCAGTTTTGGGATGGAACCAAAACATTGGCAATGGTCACACTTCTGGATGAGTTTAGTGGCATCGGCATGAAGAGTTGGCCAATAATACCCTTGCCGAATGGTCTTGAAGGCCAAGGATCGGGCGCCAGAATGGTCCCCACAGGCTCCTTCATGAATCTCTCGTAAGACGTAGTTTCCTTGCTGTGGGGTCATGCACTGAAGCAACGGTAAGGAAGGACCACGCCGATAGAGAATCTGATTCAAAAGGAGGTATCGTGCTGATCGACGGCGGAGAGTCTTAGACTCGGCCCTGTCATCTAGTAACGTTCCGCTTGCGAGGTAAGCGTGGATTGGATCCATCCAACTTGGATCCTGCCGAACGGCATGTACCTCGGTGTCAATGGTGCTACGCCGAGCGAGGATTTCTATCAGCACGTGGCGGCCCAAGTTGTCGTCGATTGCCGATGCAAGGCATGACAGGGCATCGGCGTGGCTGTTCTCGGATCTGGGGATCTGTTGAACCTGATACGCGGGAAAGTGGTGGAGCAATTGGCGGGCGTGTGTCTAGTAGGCATCCATCGAAGTATCCTTGGCTTTGAATTCAGTAAGTACCTGATTAACGACAAGTTGTGAGTCACTGCATATCTTGAGTTGTTGAGCACCCATTTCTTAAGCAAGGCGAAGGCCTACCAAAAGGGCTTCGTACTCGGCTTCGTTGTTGGAAGCCTGGAATTGGAAACGGATGGCATATTCGATAGTTGTCTGGTCAGGGGCTTTTAGTACTAAGCCGGCCCCGCTGCCTTGTCGGTTGGACGAACCGTCCACATAGAGAGTCCATAGTGGGATTGATGGATTGAATGTTCCTTCAGTTGGATGGGCGACCGGTGCTGCCGAAGCTGGTTCGGGGACGATATCTGCCGAATTTGGTTCTTGGGACGTAGTCATCTCGGAGATGAAATCAGCCTGAAAATATGGTCTCTATAGTGGATGTCGAATTCGCTGAGCTCAATGACCCATTTTACTAGCCTACCTGACGTCTCCGGTCTCTGTAGTATTTGGCTGATTGGTGAGAACTGTAATGCTGTGAGCCTGAAAATATGGCCGAAGCTTGCATACTGAGAAGACGAGAGCGTAGGTGAGTTCTTTCAGCTCGGGGTATCGAATCTCGACATCTTGCAGGGCATGGCTAGTATAGAAAATTGGGAGTTTTATGCCATTCGGCTTGCGAATGAGCACGGAACTGAGTGCCGTTGCAGAAACCGAGAGGTAGAGAATGAGTTCTTCGCCGGGAAGAGGTGTGGATAATAGGACTGCTCTGCTCATGTAGGCCTTAAGGTCTTGGAAGGCTCGATCGCATTCGGCAGTCCAGACGATATCTGCCGTTTGCTTCCTTTGAGGGCTTTGAAGAATGGAGCACACCGATCGGTAGCTTTTGATATGAATTGGCCAGAGCGGCGAGACGCCCAGTGAGGCTCTGGATATCTTTCTGCGTCCTCGGTGTCTGCATGTCGAGCAACTTGATATTTTCAGGGTTGGCCTCAATGCCTCGTTGGCTGATCATGAAGCCAAGAAATTTTCCCAAGGAGACACCAAAGGCGCATTTGTTTGGGTTGAGGTGCATGTTGTACTTCTTTAAGACGCCGAACATGAGGGAAAGGTTGTGGAGATGACCATCGGCCGTTTTGCTTTTGACGAGCATGTCATCCACATATACTTCCACTGAAGTGCCGATGAGTTCGGAGAATGGTATGTTGCTCCAGCATTCTTCAAGCCGAACGAAATGACATTTGTAACAGTAAAGTCCTTTGTCGGTGATGAATGTCGTATGTTCGCGGTCGGTAGGGCTCATGAATATCTGGTTGTAGCCTGAGTATGCATCCATAAAGCTGAGAAGTTCATGGCCTGCCGTGGCGTCTACCATCTGATCGATCCTTGGTAAAGGAAAACTGTCTTTTGGGCAGTCTTGACACATTCTCCAGGCGCCGTTCGATTTTTTGACCAAGACCGAGTTTTCCAGCCAAATTGGGTAGGTTACCTCCTTGATGAAGCCAATTGTCTTCAGTTTATCCACTTCGAGCCTCATTGCTTTGTATCGTTCGGCATCGTAGGCTCGCCGTTTCTGTCGGATGGACTTGAAGGTGGGGTAAATGCTGAGCTTGTGACTGATGATATTTAGGGCGATGCCGGGCATGTCGTTGTGTGACCGAGCGAAGACTTCTGCATTGGCACGCAAAAAGGCGATGAAATCGGCTCGCAATGCCGAACTCAAGGTGGTACTGATTTGGACCTGTCGGTTGGGCTGTGCCTCGGAGAGGGTCACCGATTCTAAGTCCTCAATAGGTTGTGCCTACGGGGTGACAGCCTCATCCCTGGGATCATCTGGTTTGTCCACCCCTCTGCCGTTCGGTACAGTCATCTTGGTAGAAACCGAGTATGCTTCGCGAGGCGTAGCTCTTGCCGATTCCTTCATTGCCGAAACGTAACATGTCCGTGCGCTCAACTGATCCCCTCGCACTTGGCCAACGCCAACGTGTGTGGGGAACTTGAGGAGGAGTATGTGTGGTGATAGCATGGCTTTCATATTTGTGAGTGACGTCCTGCCGATGATGGCGTTGTATGCCATTGGGCAATCGACTACCAGAAAGTGAGTGTAGATGACCGTTCTTCTGGGGATAGTGCCAACGGCGAACGGGAGTTGGACACTGCCGATTGGTTCCACCACGTCACCAAAGAAGCTTAGGAGGGGGGTGATATCTTTGTTTAGGTGCTGAGGGTCTACGCCGAGGGCATTAGAAGCGTCGGCAAATAGTAGATTGACCGAACTGCCGGTGTCTATGAGGATTCGGCCCACATCGAAGTCTGAAATATCGGCTCGTATGATCATGGGATCGGAGTAGGGGAAGATGATGCCTCTTTCTTCCTCTTCAGAAAAGGTGATAGGTTCCCAACCGATTCGTCGGATCTTGTCGTTGCGTCCTCCTGCAACGCTGAGAATATGGGGGTGCCGAACGGCACGAACGTAGTTTTTAACGGAACGATTGCTAGTTTCAGCGATGGGCACCCCTCCACTAATCATATTAATCTACCGATTTGATGGTTGGTCCGATGCTGTTTTTGTGCTTAAGTACTGATCCAGTTTTCCCTCGTTGATGAGGCGTTCGACAATTTTGCGAAGCGCGATACATGATTCTGTATCGTGGCCATTGTACTTGTGGTATCGGCAGAAGACACTTGTGTCTCTCTCGTTCTGCCGAGGGAGCTTGCGGTTGTTCAGCTTCTTTATCATCTGATTCTCTGTCATGAGGGCGTGCTTGTAGGTGGTGTTGAGCAAAGTGAAGGTTTCTCCCGGCCGGTTGTTATTCGAATCTCCAAAGTTGCTTCGCGTACCAGAGTCCTTGCCCCTTTTGTTACTGTCCTGCCGATCCTGGAATGGTGTCCTTCTGCTTGTTTCTTGTTTCGTAGGGAGCAGAGGCAGGGGGTGCCGTTCGGTAGGGGGCCTGATTTGTTGTCCGATTTGCTGGGAACACTACTACAAAAAAGGCAAAAGACGACGGGAATTCACCGTCGTGAATTTGGTTTTCAAACCGTCGTAAAATCGAGCGACGTCTTTTGCAAAGTAAAACCACGACGCGAAATCACCGTAGTTGGTATTACAAACCACGTCATTAACAAAAAACAACCGACGTTTGTATACTGAAAAATGAACCAAAAAATTGTCCTGGAGAAGCATAGACGACCTATTTTATACAACATCCGTCGTGTAAAAGAATACAATCACTACTACAAAAAACGAAATAGACGACGGTAATCCACCGTCGTGTATCATGGTTTACAACCGACGAGAAATCAACCGCCGTCTTTTCATACATGAAATAACGACGGCAAATAACCGACGTAGTTAATATAGTACACGTCAGTAAAATACTAAAACCGACGTAGATTTCATACATAAAAGCTTAAAAAGAGACCTTTCGACTATAATAGACGACGGTTTTAGTAAAACACAGACGTTGAAATAATGTTAAATGTCAAAAACAACTACAAAACCGACGTAAATATGCTTATCAACGTCTCTAAATACACCAAAACCGACGTGTAAAACTTAGAAACCGTCTTGGTTAATAAATACTACGTTCACTAAATGAAAAAACTGACGTCTTAAACATATAACATGGCATATATTTACTTGAACAGACGTAAAAACAACAATAACCACGACGCTTTATATCACCACAGACGTTGAAAATGATTTTGACGGCTTGAACACAAAAAAAACGACGTGGTTAATATAGTACACGTCACAAAAAAACTAAAACCGACGTCGATTTGGTACATAAACGCATAAAAAAGAGACCTTTCGACTATAATAGACGACGGTTTTATTAAAACAGAGACGTTTAAATAATTTTAAATGTCAAAAACAACTATAAAACCGACGTAAATAGTTTTATCAACGTCTCTAAATTAAATAAAACCGACGTGTCAAACTTAGAAACCGCCGTGGTTAATAAATACTACGTTCACTAAATGAAAAAACTGACGTCTTAAACATATAACATGGCATATATTTACTTGAACAGACGTAAAAACAACAATAACCACGACCCTTTATATCACCACAGACGTTGAAAATGATTTTGACGGCTTGAACACAAAAAAAATGACGTGGTTAATATAGTACACGTCACAAAAGAACTAAAACCGACGTCGATTTGGTACATAAACGCATAAAAAAGAGATCTTTCGACTATAATAGACGACGGTTTTATTAAAACACAGACGTTTAAAAAATTTTAAATGTCAAAAACAACTATAAAACCGACGTAAATAGTTTTATCAATGTGCATAACATCTAAGGCATGCCTCACAGGGAGGTATTTCCAATACTCGAGATCAAAGAATTTTGATTTCTTCTTCCAACAAACTCTGTCACCATCATTCTCACCAACACTTCCCCCATTTTTCGAGCCCCATATGTAATTAATATCTTCAACCATATGCAGCACTTCTTCTCCTGTTAATGGCTCAGGGGGCATGCCATATTCAGGTTTCCCATTAAAAGCTGCACGTTGCCTCCTATATGGATGATTGATTGGTAACCACTTTCTATGCCCAATGTAACAAATTTTGTGGCCATTTTTCAACCTGTGACTAGGTGTATCATCGCCGCATATTGGACAAGATTTATATCCTTTAACAACACAACCAGATAAGTTTCCATAAGCGGGAAAATCATTAATTGTCCACAGTAATGCAGCTCTGAGTGTAAAGTATTCTCCTATGTGGGCATCATACACTCCTCTAATCCCATCCCACAGAGATTTCAAATCATCAATCAAAGGCTCTAAGTAGACGTCTATATCATTTCCGGGCTGTTTAGGACCGGAAATCAGTATAGTCAACATCATGAACTTCCGCTTCATGCATAGCCATGGTGGGAGATTATATGTAACTAACATAACTGGCCAACAACTGTATCTGCTACTTAAAGAACTGTGGGGATTGAATCCATCAGATGAGAGAGCCAATCTCAAGTTTCTTGGCTCATTACCAAAGTCGGGCCATTTTTCATCAACAAGTTTCCAAGACGGGGAATCAGCTGGATGAGACATATAACCGTCAACTGATTTTCTTGCAGCATGCCAAGTCAAACTCTTAGCTGTCTTATGTGATTGAAACATCCTTTTAAACCTTGGAAGAAATTCCTTTTAAACATAGAGGAAGGTAGTGTATTTCCTTCTGGAAGAAATTCTCCTTGAAGTATCAATAATTATGTAAAGCAAACATCACTCATCCCATGTTTTGCTTTCAAATTATATAACTTCACCAAAGCCGACAACTTCGGGTACTTACTGCAACCAGGGTACAAGGGTTCATCGCCATCCCCAATCACATTGGCAAACTCATAAGGATCAGATCCAATATTGGCAAAATCATTATCATCCATCCCTAATTCTTCAGAAACATAACTAAACCTACTTTGCTCATCTTCTTCCACATTTCTACTAGCATTGGTAGTCCATTCCCAAGGTTCTCCGTGCCATCTCCAAATCTTATAGCTTTGGTCAATTCCATTAAAGTATAAGTGTTCCCTTATAATTCCAACCCCAAACAATCGAATATTCCCACATTTAACACATGGACAACGAATCTCAGTTGTATTTCCAAGATTTTGTAACGCAAAATTCAAAAATCCTTCCACCCCTAACTCATATGCCTTCGATCTTCTATCCGCATGCATCCATGACTTATCCATCTCACACTCTATCAAATTCATATAAATATATATATATTAAAGTGGAAAGACCAGCAATGAAACACTACCTCATTCAAATAGCAGAGAACAAAATGAAAATTAAATATTAAACATGGAAAAGACGACGGTTTATAAAAATAATCGTCATTTAATATACATTCCGACGACGGCATCTATAGTCACCGTCGTCATTAAGATACCCAAACCCAGATATTTGAACGGTGTTCTGGTAGCCTAAAGACGACGTTTAATGGAGAAACAGTCGTCTTTAGGCTACCAGTTGTGGCTTAAAACGCAGACGACGGGAGTAAATGAACAACCGACGTATAATAAACATTTGGACGACGGTTTGATCCTTCAACCGTCGTCGTAGTTAAAAGAAAAACAGCTTAAATCTCCCATCCCCATTCCTTTTCCAAGAACTCATGGCCAAACAAACATAAAAGAACCCAAACAGAGAGCAATTATTACAAGATTGCAAACACCAAAACCCTAATATAGCTACCAACGAAAACATTTATGGATTCAAGATATTGTCTCAATCAGTGCATAGAATTTGCCGGTATATTTTTCGGATTTTGTTTTGAATATATTATTAATATTAGTAATTAAATACAATAAAAAAATATTTCCAAAATTATATTTTTTAAAGCTTTAGGATAGAGACAATATTCCAATGCTTGGTAGTTTTCAGTATAATTTTTGGATATAGTTATGAATTTAATATGGATTTAAATAAAATATAAAAGTCAATAACAATTAAATTAAAAATGACTTAGCCGACGTTGTATCCCTTTACAACGACTTTAAACATAAAAAACCGACGTTGAAACTATATTTAAGAATATACACAGGATGAATTAATTATAAACCGTCGTTGTTATAGTATTAAACGTCATTTTAGTGTATGTAACGGACGTTGTTTAAATATATAAAGGCGGATATTAAATAATATCCGCCTTTGTATAATATTACGACGTCGATAAGGTTATACTAACCGACGTAGTATATGAATTCATATTCTTTTATGCAGGATGAATTAATTATATACCGTCGTTGTTATGTCTATTACACGTCATTTTGTTGTATATAACGGACGTTGTTTATTTATACAAAGGCGGATATTTAGAAATATCCGCCTTTGTATATTATTTAGACGTCGATAAGGTTATACTAACGGACGTAGTATATGAGTACAAATTCATTTATACAGGATGAATTAATTATAAACCGTCGTTGTTTTGACTATTAAACGTCATTTTAGTGTATATAACCACGTGTACACGTATGAGACGTGTAAATTAGAATCAGACGTCGGTGTTTGGGAACTAAACAAATTTTAAAACAAAATTTAATTTTGTTGATTTTTGTTCTCTTGATTACAACAAAATATTTATGTACATTTTAAATAAACTAAATTAAACCTGAACATTGTTCATAAATATTTATCTACATCAATTATCCTTCGGTAATTGCTTGTTCACGAATTCTGCCCATTCATGCCTAACTTCGTCAATATCCTCTTGTTTATACTGAAGTTTATCTTTTTTCTTGTCAAAGTGCAAAATAAACCAAAAAACCGACGTGTTATAAGGATACAAACGACGGTTAAAAAAAAAAATGACGTAGTAAAATAAAGAAAGTATATCTAAAATGTTGCGTTTTACCTTCTTCTCGAAATTTAGGTCTGGATCATGAATTATATCTCTCATGAATCGCATCACGTAATAGCCACACTCTACACTTGTTGGTTGTTCAGGAGTGCCGTGTAGATTTTTCCAAATGGCCTGCTGTTTACGTGAATTTTTGTTTATATGAATGTTAAACATTTTAATTGACCTGTTACAAGAAAACAAAGGGTGTTAATGACAAAAGTAACCGTTGTGGTAAATCAGTAAAAACGACGGAGTTTTTTAAACCAAGACGTTATATTTTGTTTAAAACGGCGGTAAAACCTAACCGTCGTTGTGTAACGTTATAACGTCGGTAAGAGTAAAAAACGTCGTATGACAAAAAACGTCGGTAATATATTCACGTCGTTATATTATATAATAACGTCGGTATTAGTAAAAACCGTCGTTTATTTAAATACTTTATAGGAAAAATCATAAATCAGAATAAATCAACTTACGTATTCACTATATTTTTCATTTCGTCGTCAACCATGCGTTTTGGCAGTGAATTCATGTAATAGGCAGTCTCTGTTAATGGTCTCACAATTACCATCACCCAATGACCCCTGCACATAATGATTCATATTAGAAAGAAAAATATTAGAAGCTCATGAAAATACTTTAAATGGTACTAACCCTGGATTATAAGGGACCAAGAAAAATTGATTCCCATCTGCTGTATTAAGGCGGTTTGACAGGTTTTTTATTCGGTCTGATATTGATCCAGCTCCAGAGCTCACTAGCCCAGGGTCCACGAGGCCAACAAGGTTTACCATATTTGCCATTTTTAAATAGTCAAATAGGAACCTAAATATATGAAAGTCAATTAAATGAGATTTTAATTTAAAAGAAAGGAAAATGTCAAACAAAATGGGATTAGGGAGAATTACCTCATGTATATTGATATCACTGTGGTTCCTATCTCAACCATGGAACCAAACTGCAAAACATCTTCAGTGAAGAGGAAGGTATCATGCTCAATGCCAAACACTTCCTTGGGCATGTGAATTGTTAGAGCCTCGTTACCATTAGGCAACAACTTGGTCTGGAAATGTTTAAAGAAATTAATAAAGAAATATAAGTTAGTTTGTGTGTGAACTAAAATAAACGACTCTAACTAAACACAAAAAACAGACGTGGTATATAATATAAACGACGGTTTCTAGTTAATACTGACGGTGGAAAGGTTATACACGTCGGTAAATAGATAACCGTCGTTGTATTGAATTTATAACGTCGCTATTCTATAGAAAGGTCGTCTAATATAAATACAGTTAATGAAAATCATGAAATAGACGACGGTTTATAAGAGCGTCGTGGTAATTAACGAAACACGACGTGTCTTGTAAGAAACAGACGTATATACCGTCGTTATTTTAAATTTTAACGTCGGCTATTAAAAGGAGCGACGTCTTTTTAAAATTTAAAAAGCAGAAATAGAAAATAGCAGAGATTTTACCGTGTCCTCTTTCTCTTTTGCAGCAGTATCAGCTTCAGGCTTCGGATCTTCTAATTCCAAAGCTAGGGGTCTGATATTAGTGGCCCCAGAGTAGCTTGCCTTATCAGACATTGGATTTTTTGGGCTTTGATCTTGAGGGGGTAAAATAATTGGAGGAATTGGAGTCCTTGGAGAAATTGGGGTTTGGAGCATCTGGCTGGGATCAAAATTAGGAACTAGTTGACGGATATATGCCAACAAAGCCTCCCTCTCTGCTCTGACTGCTTCCATTATAGTTTCCCTTGACTTCGCCTCAATCCTCAAGGTCTCTTCTCTGACTGCCTCCCTCACACTTTCCTTCAATTTGTCACCAAATTTCACTCTCTGCTGCTTCGGCAAATTGAAGAACTGAGTTGGGGTAACGCCAGCACCAGCTCCTCTGACTCTCCCACCATGCTCCGGGGTTCCCAAAGCCAGAGTCAAGATATCATTGCTCCCGGAGACAGTCAGAGTGCCTTCGGAGACTTGCTTTTGCAAATCATCCTAAAAGAGAGAAAGAGAGATTGTTAGAACCTGAGCAGGGTGTATGACAGATACATATACCGACGTTGTAAATTATAAACAACGACGGTTTTTATTAAATGACAGACGTGGTATTAATTTAAAACGTCTGTATATAAATACCGTCGTTGTTTATACTTTACAACGTCGGTATATAAAAATACGTCGTATATTCAAAATAAAACATATTAAGACATAAATAAAAAACCGTCGTAGTATTCAAAGTAAGACGACGGATTATTAAACAAACAGACGTAGATGTACAATTCCATACGGCTGCACAAAATTACCGTCGTTGTATAATCATTCTAACGTCTAGAGACGATAAAACCGTCGTAAGTTTTAATGAAGAAGTGAAAAAACTCGATTGAAATATGCATTCTTTTCCAGAAATTGTGCACCACAAAATTCAGTGAAATAGACAGAGAGAGGGAGAGTGTGTGCGTGAGTAAACTTAAAACAAAAATGCAGTTCATAGAATAATTTAATCCGTCGTATTAATTCTATCTAGACGTCTACTTTATTCAAAAACCGACGTCCTATTCACTTTTAAACGTCCGTAAATTAAGCCCGTCGTGGTGTTCACTTTATAACGTCGCTTATGTAAATATAAACGACGTCTATACCAAAATAAAACACTCTGTTTTTCAAATTTAGAACAGAGTTAGTGAGACTTACAATTAGTTTTGCCTTCTCTGCAGCCTTTGGATCAGGGATGTTTCCTGATTTATCTTCTCTTGCTTTCTTCCACAGAACAGCTCGATCGATTTCTTGACCTTCGGGCATGGTTTCTACCAATTGGTCCGTCAAACCAACATACCCTTTTCTAGACAACCTATGGTTGTACTCCAATTTCTCCCTCCTCTCCTTCTGCTCAGCATGCTTAGCTTCAAAATCTGGGGTTAACCTTGAAGCTACGAAGGCATCCCATTGCGATTTATCTATGAACTTATAAAGCAATGGGATTTCTTTTAATTTCTCCTTGTCATGTGCGAATGGAAGGATATATTGCTTAGTTACGTTATACTTGAAATCCTTCCATTTTTTGGCGGCAGATGACAAGACCAAGTTCTTGTAACTATCCCCAATAACATAGGACATTTGAACAGCTTCCCAAATCTGCTCCTTCACGTCCTAGGGTAATTGTTTCCATTTCTTGTCCACAAGAGGGACTCTGGTGCGTGCCAAAACACCAATGTAAGACTGCATCTCAACAGCAGCCTCGCCATGTGGTTTGCCATCTTTATTGAACTCAACCACAGGCTTAACCTTCTCAATTTTCCTCTTCACAACACGGCTCATTGTGCTGATACCGCGGCCAGATTTTGGCTCCTCAACAAATGTGGCTGTGCTCGAGTCTTTCTCTGAGGTTGAGGAATATCTCATCCTCTTCGAGGGTTTGCTTTGAGTTGATTTTTCAAGTTCCACTGAACCTGTTTTGGGTTCATCCCCTTGTGCCATTGAACCTGCTGTGGCCTTTGACGCTTCAGCTTCCTTGTTTTGAGATTTCGAAACCATTTTTGATTAATCTGCCAGAAAAACAACGTCGGTTATTAAAAATAAACGACGTAATAATACAAAACAACGACGGTAACACTAAAAAAGTGACGTCCTATTAAACGATCTCTTAGATCATGAATTAAAATAAGACGACGGTTTTATATATTTCATGACGTAAATGTGCATAAACTACGTCAGTTATTAACAATAACCGACGTGGTTTAAAATTATAAAACGAGTGTTCTTCTCACACTAGACGACGGTTTTATCTTGTTTCCGACGTATTAATTGTCACACCATGACGGTTTTTAGCCACCGTCGTGCAGTTTGCATTACGGCCGTCGTGGTGTGTCCATTCCATCGTCGAAAACAAGACAGAACTGTCGTCTCTTGGCGTCGTGAGAGTATCTACTTATGTATTTAATCAAAACCAGTGAAAGATTTCTTCAATTTGACAGAATCTTGTTTCCAGACAACTACGGCATGCAAATGAAAAGTAAAAAAAGGGAAGAGAGTGAGAAAAAACCTTGAATAACACCGGCGTGCAAAGAAATGTTTCCTTCCGACGAAGACGAAGACCAAAATGGTGATTTGGACGATGCAGACGATGATTCAGACGATGATGCTAGGTCAGGTGACGAAAATGGTGATTTGGGAAATGAGAGGGAAACTACGATACTTTATCGGGAAGTGAAAACCGTAAAATATTAGGTCAGGTGACGAAAAGTTTATATATTTTCCCAGAGTTCAATACAACGACGTTGTTATTAAAAAACCGCCGTATTATTTAGTTATAACGACGGTAGATAATTCATAAATGACGTGGTTATCACAACTGCCGAAAGACTTTTGGAATTCCGATGTGGTTATGACGGCGCTTTTTTTCTCTAAACTGACGTTGTACTTGTAGGTTCAACGACTGTGTATTTTAATAAACCGACGTGGTTACTTTGCGGTTCTGAAAACGACGTCGTTCTCTTTTTAATACGCGCCAAATGACTTTTGGATTTCCGACGTGGTTATGACGGCGCTTTGTTTCTCTAAACTGACGTTGTACTTATAAATTCAACGACTGTGTATTTTAATAAACCGACGTGGTTACTTTGGTTCTGTTCTCTTTTTAATACTCGCCAAATGACTTTTGGATTTCCGATGTAGTTATCTTTTTAATACGCGCGAAATGACTTTTGGATTTCCGATGTAGTTATATCTAAACTGACGTTGATTAGTCAAATATGACGTCTCTATGTATATTAGAACCGACGTGGATATTTACTCCATTTTGTTTAAATAGGATTTTTTAACGCGTTTTTAAACTCTCACTTTTCAATTAGGGTTGCAGAATGATTCCTCACAAGAAATTGTCTTTCTGAAAGCAAATGGGTTTGCAGAATGATTCCTCACAAGACCAAGCATGGGTTTGCTACATCCTCCTGTGTAGCAAGGGTGAAACCAGCTTGAGAACCCGCGTGGGTGTTCCTGATGCTCGCAGAGACGGACTCAGGTGGTGGCTGTAGCTGGGAGTGGGCTTGAGGTTCAGAATGAGTAGGTGGTGTCTATTCATTCTGAACCTCAAGCCCACTCCCAGCTTCACCCCAAAGGCACAACCCACAACAGGTTCTAAGGCTGGTTCCACCTTGCTACACAGGAGTTTTGAAGTTGATCACTGTAGAAAAGGGGACTACAATGTAACCAGGAATCGAGGAGTGAGCTTTTCACACTTTGTTGATTTTGATTTTCTGAAATTATTAGATATTCATCTGTGGCTGTGCAGGAGCTTGAGAACAAGAGGAAGGAGAGGGCCCAGATTGCATATGAGAGGAAGAAACAGTTGAACAAGCTGAGGGTGAAGGCAGAAAAGAAACCACGATGTATTTGCCAAATTTGTGTACATATATTGTGTAAATATTGATCAATATTTAACACGAAGAGATTTTGCCTTTTAAGATGAAAATGTTGTTGAGGATTGAGAATTAAATTTTGTTTTGTGTTAAGAAAGATATTACCAAAATAAAAGAAAAATTAATTAATTTTAAAAAGCTATAAAAATAAGACGGCGGTTTACAGAGAAGGCAGACGTATAAACTAAACAAATACGACGGTAATTTGAACTTAGGACGTGGTAAATAAAAACGACAGTAGTGTTGTAGGTACCGTCGTAGTATACTCCAAAATAATAAGTCGGCGGTTTACAGAGAATGCACCGTCGTAGTATACAGACGTGGATTCCATTATATTATACGACGCGGATTAAGAACAGTTGGTCGTGTTTAGTTAGGAGTTAACACGGCAGGTTTTTTGGTGAACTGTCGTCTTTATTTTCTACGTCGGTGGATTCATACCTGCTGTCGTTGTTTTTTTGTCAGATTTTATCTCTGAAGAAATCCTTTTTTAAAAACGACGCTTTTTTATTTGTATACGTCGTCTTTTAAAAATATTCAACAGTAAGGAACTTATCCACGACGGGTTTTTTTTATACCGTCGTCTGTTTAAATACAACGACGGTTTTATCTTATACCGTCGTCTTTTTCTGGTCGTCTTTTTCCATTTTTGTAGTAGTGAATACGTCTTTAAATAAATAAAATGTGATGTTATTAAATTATACGACGTCCAATATATTTATATAACCGTCGTGCAATAGTATTGCCAGTTCGTTTTTTCCATTAATATTGACGTGGAAATAGCGGTTAGGGTAAATCACCGTCGTTGTTGTAACAAACAACGTCATTTACAAAAAAAACCGACGTCCGTACACTAAAAATGAACCAAAAAATTGTCCTGGAAGAAGAATAGACGACCTATTTTATACAACAACCGTCGTGTAAAAGAATACAATACGTCTTTAAATAAATAAAATATGACGTTATTAAACCATACGACGTCCAATATATTTATATAACCGTCGTGCAATAGTATTGCCACTTCGTTTTTTCCATTAATATTGACGTGGAAATAGCGGTTAGTGTAAATCACCGTCGTTGTTGTAATAAACAACGTCATTTACAAAAACAAACCGACGTCTGTACACTAAAAATGAACTAAAAAATTGTCCTGGGAGAAGAATAGACGACCTATTTTATACAACAATCGTTGTGTAAAAGAAAACAATACGTCTTTAAATAAATAAAATACGACGTTATTCAATCATACGACGTCCAATATATTTATATAACCGTCGTGAAATAGAATTGTTACTTCAGTTTTTCCATTAATATTGACGTGGAAATAGCGGTTAGGGGTAAATCACCGTCGTTGTTGTACCAAACAACGTCCTTTACAAAAAAAAAACCGACGTCTGTATACTGAAAAATGAACCAAAAAATTGTCATGGAAAAGAATAGACGACCTATTTTATACAAACACAGTCGTGTGTATATATATACTACGTCTTTAAATAAATAAAATATGACGTTATTAATGTATACTACGTCTTATATATTTACAAAACCGACGTGGAAAATATGTTAGGCTCATGACTTACGACATATTTTTTTCTATAAACGACGTAGTATGTGATATACAACGTCGTGATAATGTAAAAGACAGCCGTGTTTCTCTATTTATACGTCGTCTTTAGTAAAATAATAGTCGTCTAATCCATCCAAGATGTCGTCTTTTGTAACGTTCAGGTTCGATATCTGTCCTTTTAGACGTCGGTATTATTGTACTGAAGTCGTGTTATTTGTAATTACATGTCGGCTCTTTATCCTTCTCCGACGTGATATCGTTAATAACTGTTTCACAATAACGTCGTCTTTTTTCACTTTCAGTTCGCTTTTAGACGTCGGTAAATTCAATGCCGTCGTTGAATGCTCCAAAACGTCGTTTTTTATTGACAATTTTATGACAACAGACGTCTGTTTTTCACAGTTTTATAAGGACCGTCGTTTTATAATACTGAACCAGTATTTTATGTACTGATTGTTTTGTGTCCAAAACCTGCATAATGAAAGTGAAGAAAACACATTACAATTTATTACAAAATTAATGTCATACAGTAGTGCTGTTTAGGGCATAAATAATTTCATAAATTACAAGAGCATCATTCAATCCATATATCTTCACACCTATCTCGAATATTTTGACTCCCAAACTCACCCACTAGTTCATCAAATGTGTCAACATTTGGCATCCCTCTAGTAAATGGCTCACACTCAATTCTCACATCACCTAAGACATCATCACCAATAACATCATCATTATATTCTCTATTAGGCGCTGATAACACTACCGACCAACCATGATGCATCGGGTCGTCAACAAAAAATACTTGTTTGACTTGAGAAGCCAAAACAAATTGGTCATTCCTATGTCCAATTTTACTCAAATCTACAAGGGTAAATCCAAGTTCGTCGACTACAAGGCCGGAAGTACTATCTATCCAATCACACCTAAAGACTGGGATTGTAAACTTTTGGTAGTCAAGGTCCCAAATTTCTTGAATGACACCATAAAAACCCATATTTGAGAGAATTGGGTTTTTATCCTTGGCACTAGCAACTTGCATGGTATGTGCAAGTAAATAAACTCCACTATTTTGAACTGTCCGCACATCATCTTGTGCCTTGATGTTAAATTTAACACCTTTAATAAGATAGCTCCTATATAATGGCACTGCCATGTTTGGACCAGCTGCTAGCCACCTTAAATTTTCTGATACCCCATGATTGCCTCCCTCATCAAGTTCACTTTGAACCTGCAAATTAATCATATCTTAATTCAATCTAACATAGAAAGAAGAAAATTAACAGTCCAATATGTTATTGAATAACATATACCTTGAAGTGTAGCCATTGAATAAAAGTGCTATTGTGCTTATCTTGCAGCCACTTTGTTCTCTTTCTAAATTTTGGATAAGCGGCCTTGATGTGGATCATATGTTCCCTACATGACACGAAAAATTCAAGCATTACGATCCCAAACATATAAGATAAACATAAGGAATAATTTAAAATGGAAACTTAAGGAATAAAACTCATACTCGATATAAGGTAGAACTTCCTCCGTATTCTCCAAGACATATAGATATGCTTGGTTCAATAGGTCCCGATCAACTAAGCTCACTGTGCAACCTGATAATGGCTTTGAAACTCCTATCTTCTGACTTGATGGCACTCCAATTGTACTAATATCAGATAAATGTTCAGTGCAAAATTCTACAGCTTCTTCAGCTATATAACGCTCCGCAATGCAACCTTCGGGATGAGTACGGTTCTGAACATACCCCTTTAGAACTTTCATATATCTTTCGAACGGATACATCCATCTAAAATAAACTGGCCCACATAGACGAACTTCTCTGACAAGATGTACTACTAGATGAACCATGATATCGAAGAATGAAGGTGGAAAGTATTTTTCAAGCAAACACAAAGTAACTACTACATCTTCTTCCAACTTATCTAGCTTGAAAACATCAACCGTCTTTGCACATATAGCATTGAAGAAGAAGCACAAACGAGTTATTGCATACCTTGCAGGCTTCTCCAAAACAGAACGAATTGCCACAGGGAGCAATTGTTGCATTAAGGTATGACAATCATGTGATTTAAGGCCAAGAAGTCTTGAATCTTGTAAAGATACAAGATTTTTTATATTTGAAGAATAACCTTCAGGGACCTTCATACCATAGAAAGAATTGCAAACCGCTCTCTTCTCTGCTCTTGACAAATTCCAAGGCCCTGGAGGCAAACGAGTACTTCTTTCTCCATACTCGGGTTGCAAATCAGTTTTGACCCCCATGTTCAATAAATCTAACCGAGCAGCAATCCCATCTTTATTTTTTCCAGGGATCTCCAGCAATGTACCAATGATACTATCACAAACATTCTTCTCAATGTGCATAACATCGAGGACATGCCTCACTGGAAGGTATTTCCAATACTCAAGATCAAAGAATTTTGACTTCTTCTTCCAACAAACTTTGTCACCATCATTTTCACCTCACCTCCCCCTTTTTTCGATCCCCATATGTAATTAATATCTTCAACCATTTGCAGCACTTCTTCTCCCGTTAATGGCTCCAGAGGCGTGCCATATTCAGGTTTCCCATTAAAAGCTGCACGTTGCCTCCTATATGGATGATTAATTGGTAACCATTTTCTATGCCCAATGTAACAAATTTTGTGGCCATTTTTCAACCTGTGACTAGGTGTATCATCGCCGCATATTGGACAAGCTTTATATCCTTTAACAACACAACCAGATAAGTTTCCATAGGCGGGAAAATCATTAATGGTCCACAGTAATGCAGCTCTGAGTGTAAAATATTCTCCTATGTGTGCATCATACACTCCTCTAATCCCATCCCACAAAGATTTTAAATCATCAATCAAAGGCTCCAAGTAGACGTTTATATCATTTCCGGGTTGTTTAGGACCGGAAATCAATAAAGTCAACATCATGAACTTTCGTTTCATGCACAGCCATGGTGGGAGATTATATGTAACTAAGATAACTGGCCAGCAACTATATCTGCTACTTAGAGAACTGTGGGGATTGAATCCATCAGATGAAAGAGCCAATCTCAAGTTTCTCGGCTTATTACCAAACTCGGGCCATTTATCATCAACAAGTTTCCAAGACGGGGAATCCGCCGGATGAGACATCTGACCGTCAATTGATTTTCTAGCAGCATGCCAAGTCAAATTCTTAGCTGTCTCATGTGATTGAAACATCCTTTTAAACCTTGGAATTGGAGGAAAATACCACAACACCTTCGCTGCCACACCCTCTTTCAAGAATCCATCTTTGGTTTCCTTCCACCTTGAGATACCACAAGTAGGACAATTAGTTGAATCTTCATACTCCTTCCTATACAAGATGCAATCATTGGGGCATGCGTGGATTTTCTCATAACTCAGCCCCAATGCACACAGAGTCTTTTTTGCCTCATACATAGAGGCCGGTATTGTATTTCCTTCTGGAAGCAACTCGCCCTGAAGTATCAATAATTCTGTAAAACATACATCACTCATCCCATGTTTTGCCTTCAAATTATACAACTTCACTAATGCCGATAACTTGGTGTACTTTCTACAACCAGGGTACAATGGTTGATCTCCATCCCCAATCACATTAGCAAACTCATAAGGATCGGATCCAAAATCACCAAAATCATTATCATCCATCTCTATTTCTTCAGACACAAAACTGTACCTACTATGGTCATCATCTTCTTCAACATTTCTACTAGCATTACTAGTTGCAATTGGTTCCCAAGGTTCTCCATGAAATGTCCAATTCTTATAGCTTTGGTCAACTCCATTAAAGTATAAGTGATCCCTTATAATTCCAATCCCAAACAATTTCAAATTCGCACATTTAACACATGGACAACGGATATGCGTTGTAGTTAGAAGATTTTCCACAGAAAATTGCAAAAATGCTTCCACCCCTAACTCATATGCCTTCGATCTTCTATCCGAGTGCATCCATGACTTATCCATCTTGGACACTATATCCTATTATCTATAATAAGGTGAAAAGACAAGCAATGACTATCACTATAGCAGATTATATAAGGTTTTAA
Organism: Prunus kanzakura; assembly: GCA_020521455.1. NCBI lineage: Eukaryota > Viridiplantae > Streptophyta > Magnoliopsida > Rosales > Rosaceae > Prunus > Prunus kanzakura. The sequence continues at coordinate 108,473 of BPUM01001002.1, read as the reverse complement.
TAGCAAATAATATAGTATACAGACGACGGTTTTTAAACAACAACAGACGTATTACACATATATAGACGACGGGTTTTAAAAAAACGTCGTCTAATGCTAGCAAGAAACAGACGCCAGCGAACTTGAACCACGACGGTAGTTAAAACAAGCGTCGTGGTATATTTTTATAGACGACGGTTTGTTAAAAAAACCGTCGTCGTATGCATAAAAAAGATTTCGAAATCCCAGTTTATTTTCAAGAACCCAGAATATATTCAGAACACAACATATACATTAATTTTTATGTAGGGTATTAAGAACACAACATATAAATTAATACTAAGCACAAAACCAACATATACTAAGCATGAAAACATTAAATCCATTCCCGATTCATAATAACAGAGAGTATTAAAAGATCCGACAAGATTAAACCCTAAACCCGATTCATGAAAACATTAAACATTAAATCCATTAACCCATACCGTCGACAACATTAAAAAATCACAAAACCCTTTACCACAGAACTGAATATCATTCAATGAATTTACAAGCATGAGATTAGGGTTTGCACTTACAGGTAGGCAGAGCTCACAGCTTATGGCCAACTTGGATTCGACGGAGTTGTAAACTTGGCCAACTTGGATTCGACGGAGAGACCAACTTTGAATTAGAGTTGAAGTGAGAGAGCGGAGCGAAATGTTTTAGGACACAGACTATGGTCAACTTGTATAAGAGTTAGAGCGAAATCTTAAAATTTTAGGTCGAGCTGAAATTTTTAGAAAGTGCGCTTTTTAAAAAACATCGATGGAAACAAAAACATAATCGTCGTTAAAGGTTCAACCTAAACATGACGCTTATTTTAAAAATAACGTCGCTGTAAATATACTTACGACGCAAAACCAAACTACCGTCGTTAAAAGTTCAACCTAAAGAAATATGCCCTAAACCCTAATAAATAAAACCTAAATTATATATATTGTTTTTACAAATAATTTTTCAAAAGGGATTAGGGTTTTATGGCCTAAAATATCTCGTCCATAAAACCCTAAACCCTAATCCCTTTTCTAAATTTATATAAACCCTAAACCCTAAACCCTAAACCATTAAAGTATAAGTGAGTTGTGACTCATGATAACATTTTAATTTTTGGTGGTAATTTTAAATTTGTATAACTCAAACTTAATTTTTTAAAGCTTAAGGGGGAAGAAAATATTGCAATGACTTCATAGGAGTTGACGTTGCATTTTTTGGATTTATTTTAAATTTATTATGAATATTTCGAATTAAATAGAATAAAATATTATTAATAAAACCCACAAACCACGTCGTCGTTAATAAATTAACGACGTTTTAACTAATATAAACGACTTAATTTTAACAACAAACGTCGTTTACAGTTCAAACCATGGCCATTTTTACAAAGAAAACGACGTACAAACCATTTTCCACGACCTAAACTCTTAACATCTCGCCGTCTAATGTCAATCAAATAACGTCGTCTATATAACCAATAGCGTCGTTTTAACAACAATTTACGTCGCGTTTTTAAGAAATATGACGTTGTTATGTGTGTACAACGTCATTTTAAAGAAACCACGGTTTAGAAATGCGCTCTTCGTAAATCATCGACGGAAAACAATAAAACCGTCGTTAAATATGACATCTATACCCTAAACCCTAAACCCTAAACCCTAAACCCTAAACCATAAAATATAAACCCAAAATTATATAATATATATATGTTTAAATAATTATAGAAAATGATTTATGGTTTTAGGGCTTAATATATATTAACCATAAACCCTAAACCCCAAAAATAAACCTTTATCCCCCTAAACCCTAAACCCTAAACCATTAAAGTATAAGTGATGTTGTGACTCATGAAAACATTTTTCTTTTTGGTGGTAATTTTAAATTTGTATAACTCAAACTTAATTTTTTAAAGCTTAAGGGGGAAGAAAATATCACAATGACTTCATAGGAGTTGACGTTGCATTTTTTGGATTTATTTTAAATTTATTATGAATATTTGAGTTAAATGGAATAAAATATTATTAATAAAACCCACAAACCACGTCGGCGTTAATAAATTAACGACGTTTTAAATTATTATAAACAACTTAATTTTAAAACAAAACGTCGTTTAAATTATAAACCATGGCCATTTTTACACATAAAACGACGTACAAACCATTTTCCACGACCAAAACTCTTACTTCTCGCCGTCTAATATCAAAAAAACAACGTCGTCTATAGAACCAAGAGCGTCGTTTGAACAACCTTTTACGTCGCTTTTTAAAAAATGTGACTTTGTTATGTGTCTGCAACGTCTTTTTGAAGAAACTACGGTTTTTCACAACATGAAAACCTCAACAAATTTGGTTCAGCATGATCTTGGGTTTTTCACAACATGAAAACCTCAACAAATTTACAGGGACGTTGACGTCAACAAAAACTTGCTAATTCTAACCAATTTTGTACAAAAACTTGTCTAATTCTAACAAAATTTGTACATTTTATAAAAATGTTTAAGTATGCTAAAATTCCTCTACTCCATATGAACACACACAAACTCTGCCCATTCTTTCCTAACTTCGTCAATGGCAGCTTGGGGGTATGGCGCTTGATTCTTTCCTTTGGCAAACTGCAGTCCATAAACAAAGATTAATCTCACAGACGACGCTATTATTCATTTACCGACGTAGGATATATATTCAATGACGGTATTTTTAATTTACCGTCGTTGATAATATAAAAACCGACATAAAAAATAAATCTGAAAATTTTCTTCTTACCATCTTCTCAAATTCCAGGGAAGTATCCTTTATGATGTCTCTCATAAAGCGCATGACATAATACCCACATTCTACACTGCTTGCTTGCTTTGGAGTGCCGGGCAGAGTTTTCCAAAGAGGTGTTTTACGGCCTACTCTGCCTATGTGTGTATTATACATTTTTAGAGCAGAGTTCACTATGTTTTTCCCGTCCTCATCCACAACACGATTTCCAGGCAGTGGATCCAGAAAATAGACGGTCTCCTTCTTTGCTCTCACAATGATCAAGACCCAATGACGGCTACACAAAATAAATATAAAGGTTAAATAGTTTTATATGCAGAGCATCATACAAACAAAATCCTGTTTTTTGTTTGGAGACAAACCTTGGATTGTAAGGCATCAGGAAAATCTGTTCACCATCTGTTTTTTGAAGTCGATTGGCTACGAGACGTGATCTGTCAGTTAATGAACCAGCGTCGGCACTAACTGCAGCAGGGTCGATAAAGCCAACCATATTCACCATATTTGCAGCTTTCAGATGATCAAATAGGCACCTAAATATATGAATTGAAACCATGAGTGTTTTTTTTTTTAAACATAAAGGAGAGTGTCAAATGAATATTTGATAAGGACAAACCTCATATATACTGCAACGACAGTAGCCCCAATTTCTTCCATACCAGCAAATTGGGTAATATCTTCATGCAAGACGAAGGTGTTACGATCCATGCCAAACACCTCCTTCTCAATAGTAATGGACATAGCCTTCTCCTGAGGCTTTAGTGTCGATTCAACATAACTACAAAGGGATTGTAAAGAAGATGGCAACTCCAGCTTTGAATAATCTGGTACTTCAGTACTCTGTTTGAACAAATAAAGCAACATAAAGTGACGTGGTAAATAAATAACAACAACGTTTTAAATAACAAATGTCGTCTTAAAATGAGTTACACGACGGTAAAAAAAATACCGTCGTAATGAATACTTTATTACGTCGTTTAAATAAAACCGACGTCTAATTCAAATGCAAAATTCATAATTAATGAATTTACCTTTTCAATTTTCTCTTCTCCAACACTGGATTGCTGTTATAATAAATAAAGAGATATATATATATATATAAGAAAGATTGTACAACAATTTAAACATTCAACTAAATAAAAAATGGCGTGGAAATTTAAAACAAACGACGGTTTAATGAAAATAAAACAAATGAAAAAGGCAAAGTTATGAGAATTTACCTTTTCATCTTTCTTTTCTTCAATCTTTTCTACATCCCCAGATTTCTGTTATAAGAAATAAAGAAATATATATAAGACATTGTACAAAAAGTAAAAAAAAATGAAAAAGTAAAATTAAATTAAACCGTCGTGGTATTGAAAAACAAACGACGGTATGCAATAATTACAGACGTCTATATTTAATTAGACGACGGTAAATAATAAACGTCGTGGTATTTCATATACTACGATGTTATGTAAACTTGTACAACAATTTAAACATTCAATTAAATAAAAACTGCCGTGGAAATTTAAAACAAACGACGGTTTAAAGAAAATATAGACGTCTGAAAATTGAAAAACAAATTAAAAAGGCAAAGTCATGAGAATTTACCATTTCATCTTTCTTTTCCTCTATATTTTCTACTATCTTTTCTACATCGCCAGATTTCTGTTATAAGTAATAAAGAAATATATATGACATTGTACAAAAAGTAAAAAATTAAATTAAACCGTCGTGGTACTCAATAACAGACGACGGTATGTAATAATTACAGACGTGTAAAATTCATTAAACGACGTTAAATAAAGAATTACGACGGTAATGAGAATTGATAAAAAAAATGAAAAAGGCTAAGTTATGAGAATTTACCTGTTCAACTATCTCAAGTATCTTTCCTTCTACTGTCTTTTCTACTTCCCCGGATTTCTGTTTTAAGAAATAAAGAAATATATAAATGACATTGTACAAAAATTAAAAACAAATAAATACACCGTCGTGGTAAACGTTAACAGAAGGCGGTATAATAATTACAGACGTCTAAATAACATCAAACGACGGTTTAATACAAAATGCGTCGTGGTATAACTTTAACACGACGGTAAATATAAACAGAGAAACAGAGAATTCAAAGTTCAAAAACGTTACCATTTCTTCCTGCTTTTCCCCATTCTTGGCAGTATCCTCCTCAAATTGAAGGGCTCTAACATCAAGTGCCCCTGAGCAGCTTGCTTTGTCCGACATTGGATTTTTAGGACTTTGCCCTTGGATTTGGGACATTGTATTCAGTTTCAGCATGCTTTGATCAAAATTGGGGATGAGTTTGGAAAGCTGACTCAGCAAATTTTCCCTCTCAGCTTCTACCAATTGCTTGGTCCTAGCCTCCATCTTTAAACTCTCTTCCCTTGATCTAGCCTCCATTTTCAAAGTCTCTTCTTGAAGGACAAGTCTTACACTTTCCTTCAATTGATCGGCAAACTTTACCTTCTGTTGTCTAGGTAAATTGAAGTATTGCTTAGGGGAAACCCCAGCCCCTACCCCTCTAACTCTTCCTGGATGCTCGGGACCCAAAGCCATTGTCAAAACATCATTGGTTCTTGACAGAGAAAGAGTGCATTCAGAGACTTGCTTTTGCAAATCATCCTAACAAAAAGACATAATAAAAAGTCAGAATAAGAAAACAAACGACGGTTATTTATAAAAAATTGACGTAATATAATATTTCACACGACTCAATAACATAACAATCGACGTAATATAGTATTTCAGACGACGCTAACTAAATACCGACGTTATTAATTTATTACACGACGTCAATAATAAACCACCGACGTCTTATGATATAATTACAAAAAACAGAGCATGGATTCCAGATTCAGACCTTTAACGACGCGTTTTAAAATATTTCGACGTAGTAAAACTTTTCACACGACGCAAAAATATAACAGCAGACGTAATAAAATTTTTAAAACAGAGTGAGTAGGCTTACAATTAATTTTGCTTTCTCTGCAGTCTTTGGATCCGGGATGTTACCATGTTTGTCTTCTCTTGCTTTTTTCCATAAGGTAGATCGATCAATATCTACCCCAGGCATGATTTCCTTCAAGTCCTCCTTAAAACCAACATATCCTTTTCGAGACAATCGATGATTGTACTCGAGTTTCTCCCTCCTCTGTGATTGTTCTTCATGCACAGCCCCAAATTTTTCAGATAACCTTGAAGCTACAAAGGCATCCCATTGAGCTTTCTCTATGAATTTGTATGTTTCAGGGGGCTGCCTTAATCTTTCCTGCTCCTTGATGAATGGAAGGATATGAAACCTCGTTAGTGTAGACTTGAAATCCTTCAATTTCTTGGCGGCAGAAGATAGCACCATTTGCTTGCCCCCTTTACCAACCACAAAAGCCATGTCAACGGCTTCCCAAATCTGCTCTTTTATATCCTTGGATATTTGAACCCATTTCTTGTCCACAAGTGGGACTCTGGAGCGTGCCAACACACCAATGTAGGACTGCATCTCATTATGTGCACGGCCATATGGTTTCCCTTCTTCATTGTACTCAACAACAGGCTTGATTTTCTGAATTTTTCTCTGCACAACACGGGGCATTGTGCTCATACCCCGACCTGACTTTGGCTCCTCAGAAATAGTTTTCGTGCTGCCTGGTTCTGTCTCAGAAGATGAAACAAACTTCATCTTCTTCGAGGACTTGGTTTGAGGATTTACAACTCCAAGCTCCTTCTTCGAGGATTCATTTTTTTTCAAGCCAGACTCCTTACTTTGGGATTGAGAAACCATGGTTACAGACAAATTAAACCTGCAAGTGAAAATATATCAGTGAAATTAAGAAAAACCACGACGATTATTTATAAACTACGACGTATTATAATATTTCAAACGACGTAAGAACAAAACAACCGACGTAATAATAAATTTACACGACGGTAATTAATCACCGACGTGATAAAATATTACAACGACGTCAATAATAAACAACCGACGTCTTATGATATAATCAAAAACAGAGTATTAAATATTACAACGACGTTAATAATAAAAATTCGCCGTGGTATTTAAAATAAAACGACGTAAATATTAATATACCGTCGTCTATACCACAAAAACAAATTAGGAACAACGTAAAATATTTTCAGCAGAAAAATAATTAAAAAGATTTTCGAAACAAAAACCATTGTTCAGAGAAATCAAACATGCGATGAATATATCCTTAAAAATCAAAAACAAAAAAAGGATATCATTTTAAAAAACAACGAGGAACACTTTCACACGACGCTAGGGTGACTGACAAACCGTCGTGGTCTATAAATCTAACCACGTAAATAACAAGCCACCGTCGTCTTATTTAGTTGAAGTAAAAGAACCAGAGTAGTGTTCAAACTTGGAAACTTTTCGTCTTTGTCTGCAAATTTTATCAAACTTGGAAAGAAAAAATGTAAAAAGATTTAAAAAAACGAAAATGATATGCGCATGCAAAACAGGAACAAAAATCCTTCCAGAAATGCTTACCCTTTGCTTGCGATGAAAGCTTTCTTCTGGAGTTTGGTGTTTCAGTTCAGAGATGAAGACGAAGAGGAGATAAGCTTGAAAGTTTGAAACAGTTCTTGGAGAATGAAAAATGAGAGAAGCTTGAAAGTTTTTCTCGGGTTTGGAAACAGTGCAAGTATGGGTCAGGAAGGCGAAAAGTTTAAAATAATAAAAAACCGTTTCATAACCACGACGCTATTAATAGTATGCGCCCTAGTATGATACATTATACGGCGCTATTGTTAACACTGCCCTATAATATTACTTTCAACGACGGTATATTTTAATGAAACGACGTTTTTAAATCGAATTACACGACGCATGTTTCTTCAAAAAAGATGAATCGTCATTTTCCAATTTACCCAACGACCTTATATTCAATAATACCGACGTGAAACATTAATACCACGGCGTTTTAATTACTCATACCGACGTGTAATTTTTTTAATTACACAATAAATTAATTTTCCAAAAAATTACAACGTCGTTTATATAGCGTCGTTGTTAAATAATTATATACGACCTTATTTTAAATTTAAACGACGTGTATGTTATATATAAACGTCGATAATGTAAAAAAACCGACGTAGTATATAAGATTTGTTTATAAATAATGGGTTTTCTGTCTTTCTGTCGTCTTCATTTTTCAATTAGGGTTTCAACTTTTTCTCACCTCTCTGTCTCACCTCGCTTTCATTTTTCAGTTTGGATGTTGATGTGTGTGTATCTGAAAGACACAAACACGCACACATCATCTAAAAAATTGTCTTTCTGCACAGAAGGAGAACAAGGTCTGCATCAGGGCCAAGCATGGGTTTGCTACATCCTCCTGTGTAGCAAGGGTGGAACCAGCCTTAGAACCTGCATGGGTTTGCAGCCGCACTTGCCCGTTTGAAGGCATACGAGGGCACAACCCACAACAGGTTCTAAGTCTGGTTCCACCCTTGCTACACAGGAGTTTTGAAGAAACAGTTGATTTTGATGAAAATGGGAATCGAGGAGTGAGCTTTTCATACTTTGTTGATTTTGATTTTCTGAAATTATTAGATATTCATCTGTGGCTGTGCAGGAGCTTGAGAACAAGAGGAAGGAGAGGGCCCAGCTTGCATATGAGAGGAAGAAACAGTTGAACAAGCTGAGGGTGAAGGCAGAAAAGAAACCACGATGTATTTGCCAAAACATCCTTCACAACCTCGCAGAGTCCCTCAAACTTCTCCTTCAACTCTTCCTTCTTCTTTGCCTCGTCTTCACTCTCATCAAGCTTGAGACCTTCCTTGGCAGCTGAGACAAGCTTCTTGCCCTCAAACTCCTTGTGAGAGTAATTGGCACATCATCCACTTCTAAAACATTGCCTTTGTTCATTTTGGTTCGATTATGATGAGGAACATAGTTCATTCTGGTAATGATAGACGAATAATGGCATAAAATTTGTACGTCGTTAATTTAACAAACCGTCGTGGTTAGTACAATTATGCGACAGTAGAGTTATGGATACCGTCGTAGTATAGTATAATTAAAAAGTCGATAAATTTATATTTACAGTCGTGGTAACTTAATTTAAATCGTCGATTTTTTTTGTAATTAACCGTCGTAGATTCCTTTGAATTTATGCGTCCCTGACTAAGAAAATTGGGTCGTGTTTATTAATTAATTAACACGGCGTCTTATTTTTATATCGTCGTCTTTACTTTCTACGGCGGTGATTTCATAGATGCAGTCGTTGTTTTTAGGTTCAGATTTTAACTCTGAAAATACCTTTGTAATGAGACGACGCTTTTTTAATTTGGTGCGTCGTGGTTTCAAAATATCTATACGTTTGCGGTTTTCTATTAACGTCGTCTTTTAAAAAACAACGACGGTTTTTTAATCTACTGTCGTTGTTTACTGGTCATCTTTTGCCCTTTTTGTAGTAGTAGAATCAGTCATAGTTTTGGGTCGAAGGCCGATCGGTCGGTGCTGTTTGGCCTTGGCGTGGATAGCTGCCTGTTTCATAAGCTCGGCGTAGGTGGTCTAGTTGCTGCTGTGGACTAGATAGCGAAATTGAGATGACCGAAGGCTGCCCTATCGTCAGTTTCTGGACATCGGGAATATTCGTGGCTAAACCTAGCTGCATATTCTCTCAGGGGCTCATCGTCTTGTTACCGAACGGTATAGAGGTCATCGGCAGAATACAGGTGATCGATTTGAATGATAAAATGGTTGAGGAAAGTTTGTTTCAACTGATCGAAATAATCAACCGTACCTGGCTCCAATCGGTAGAACCAATTCAAGGTAGCTCCGTCCAGGGTGGAGGGGAACAGTAAGCATTGGCCTTCGTTGGTGAGCCCTTTGCAACCCAAAGCCGATTGGAAGGTATGAATGTGAGTTACAAGGTCTTCCACCCCTGAGTAGAACGATATTCTGAGTGCTTGGACCTCTTTTTCTTGTCTGAACATTCGGATGTGACTGGTGAATGGTCCCGGTTGTACCTTTCCCCACGTTGGTGTCCGAGCTTGATTATGTTCTTCCTCAATGCGGTTCATCTTCTGGAGGAGAAGACGGATGGTGGGATCGGTGGAGGGGAGATCGTCACTGAAAGGTTCTGTTGCTCGGTTCTCTTTGTGTCGGCTTGCATTGTGGCCCTGAGCTTCTTGATCTGTCGTTCGGCTGGAGTTTCTCTCGTAGCTTCCCTTATGGCGATCGTTCTCTTTATTCGATCGGTGGCTATAGTGCTCTTTAGAAGGTCCCGCCGATCTGTAGGAGATAGTGGTTCCTGGTGAAGTTGGAATGTAATCTGATTCATTCGTTTCCTCCAAGCCGATTGCGCCATACCTTTGGCGCAAAGGGGACTTTGGTCCAAGCGCCTCTGACCGCCGATCGTTGAGTTTTGCTCGGATCTGGATGGGTGAGGGCTACCGTTCCTTGCGTCGATTGTTGATCCTGTCCTGACAATCGGAGTACACTTGGTATTCTGGGTGACGCTCCCTTAGGGAGGGTACGAATAGCTTTCGGGAGGCAGATGGCTTGCCTGCGGCTTGTAGCTTCCCTCTATCTTGAGCGCTGGGCTTCCGTACGCTTTTAAATGACTTCTCTTGCTGAAGCTACATGGTCCGATCCGGACTGTCCTGCAGCTGGGTTGAGTGCGTTTACTAATCATGCAATTGCCTCTGGGTGTCATCAAGTTTAGAGGAGAGGATATTGTTGTGCTCCTGCATTCTTGCCATTTCTCGTTGTAGAGTTTCCACGAGGGCTTCCAGAGTATTTGGCCGAACAGACGTCTCTGTCCGCGGTAAGCAGGGCTTGGCTCGCCGCCGATGCCGAGGATGGGGCCATCGGTAGGGAGGGACGAAGATGGATTCATTTTTTTGTTACAGAGTTTTGAGATATGGGTTTGATCGATAAGCGATTCCCACAAACGGCGCCAATTTGTTGGCACTAAATCTGAACAGATAAAGATAGTGCAACTTACAAGTGATGTGGACGATCTAGAGATCGATTGAGTGCTTGACGCAGATTCTTCCCGTCCTTGGATGCTGATCCTGAATAGAAGGAAGCCGAGGCTCGTGAGGTCTATGGAACAGGTGTGGAACCTGCCTAAGACCCTTCGATGCCGAAGTAAGTTTCTTTCTAAGAGCTTTGCTGCTGACAATGTATTTAGCATAAAAGTCAAGCTGAAAAGTCTTATCCTTGTGTTGTAGTGAAGGGGTCTATTTATAGAGGGCATTTGGTATGCTCTTAGTACTTAATTTCGATGTGGGACTCATGGGAGGGCCCTAGGAGGTTGACACGAGTTTTTGGATATTTCAAGCGGGGCCTTCGAGGTTTGTTCCGTAGAATCGGTAGGAGATACCAATTGTTCACTGGATTGGGCAGTTCCATCGGTAGTCGATACCGATTGTTCGCAGCCTTGGGCAATTGGGGAGTTTTACCAATCCACGTGTCATTGAATGAGTGGAGGGTCAGATACGATACAAACAATCCCATCAGCTTTGTACTTCACAGTATAAACCCATTTGCATCCCACAGGTTTCTTGCCAGTTGGCAAGTTTGTGATTTCCCAGGTAGCATTCTTCTTCAAAGACTTCAACTCTTCATTCATTGCTTCTTGCCAACGTGGATCAGCTAAAGCCTCCTGCACACTGTTAGGAATAGATACAGTAGATAATTGATACACAAATGACTTATTTGAATCTGACAGGTGACTGGTAGACACATAATTACTTAACGGGTATAACACATTAGACTCAGGGTTCGGTTTATTCACAGAATACCTAGTTTTGCACTTAGGATTAGCTTCGTAAGTGGGTTTAGGAATACCTCGGTTGACACGGTTAGGGAGACGAGATGGTGGCAGTGGTGGTGCATCCGGAATCGAAGGCGATTGATTATGGTTACTAGGGCTCCAAGATGGCGAGGGCAACTGTGAGGGCGGCGAAGAAGCTGGTGGTGCAGAAGTTGGCCGTGAGCTATCCGGTGACGTAGGCTCGTCTCTTTCAAGGTTCTCAATGTTATTTTCATGTGAATGATCACCACTTGTCTCCAAGACATCACCACTTAATTCCAAGTCATCCACATCATTATTCACATCATTATTTTCTTGTGAATCATCACCACTTGTTTCCAATGCATCACCACTTAAACCCAAATGATTCACATTAGGAATAGTATAATCAAGAGTTTGAACTTCTGTCTTATTCTCCCCTTGAAGTGCAGACTCAGAATGGGCAAAGTACATATCGTTTTCATCAAATGCAACATCCACAGTGACAAACAACTTTTTTGTTGGAGGATGATAGCAGCAATATCCTTTCTGATTCGAGACATACCCCACAAACACTTACCGTAAGGCTCGAAGTTGAAGCTTACTCCTTTGCTGTTGATGGAGGTGAACGAAAGCCACACAGCCAAACACGTGAGGTGGAAGATTTGGAACTGCAGGGGCATCAACATGTGAGGAGAGGGCCTGAAGAGGTGTTTGAAAACCAACTGATAGAGATGGAACGCGATTAATGAGCTACGCAGCCAAGGTGAGAGCTTCTCCCCAATAGGATAACGGGAGACGCCCCTCGAGTAAGGAAGCACGAACAACTTCCAGAAGATGACGGTTGTTGTGCTATGCAAACCCATTTTGTTGTGGAGTGTATGGGCATGTAGTTTGATGAACAATACCATGATGATCCAGAAAGGCACGAAGTTCAAAGTTCACATACTCGCTACCATTATCACTCCTGAGAACCTGTATTTGTGACTTATACTGTACTTGCACCTTTTTGTGAAATTTCTGGAACAAGGAAGTAACTTCACTTTTTGACTTCATCAAACAAACCCAAGTCATACGTGTGCAATCATCAACAAAAGTAACGAACCAATAAGCACCACCCAATGTAGCAGTTTTACATTGTCCCCAAACATCAGAATGGATTATCATAAATGGAATAGAACTTTTTATCAAACTGGGCGGAAATGAAGTACGATGACTTTTAGCTAGTTCACAAACACCAAATTTAAAGCTAGAAACGTCATTCTTAACAAATAGGCTAGGAAACAACCTCTGTAAATAACCTAAAGAAGCATGTCCAAGTCGACGATGCCACAACCAAACCTCCGAAGCTTTATTCTGCCCCCCCTGAGATGCTTCCACAGTAAGAGCTTGAGTCAACATCTAGGTACTGTTTGATGTCAGCTCCAAGTAGTAAAGTCTCTCTTTTCTGATACCATAACCAATCGTCTTACGAGTCCGAATATCCTTAAAAACATAAAAAGAAGGCCAAAAAATAACAAGACAATGAAGGGCGATGGTTATTTGAGCAACAGATAACAGATTATAATCAAGAGACGGAACAACAAGCACGGTATCAACATTAATGGTATCTGAAAGGGAGACAACGCCTTCCCCAATGATGGGGGCAGGATTACCATTGGCAACACTTACAACAGTTTTGGTGGATGGTTTTAGGGTTTGTACTTATCTAGAATCACAAGTCATATGTTCAGTAGCACCGGAATCAATTATCCATGTATTATTCGTAAAAGATGTAGAAACTTTTAAAGCTTTACCATCATTGTTTGTATGTTCAGAAGCCACCTTAGCTTTGGCGATCAATGCACAAGACTCATTACAGCGGGGATGACGCGTCCAGCTTGTCATTGTTGCTTGGGTCTTCTTTTTTTCCTTTCCTTATGCCTGGGGACTTACTTCGAAGCAGACTTCCTTCGAAGCACGACAAAGTAAGAAAACTGCATATCACAACAAAAAAGAGGTTTTGCAGAACACGGTTGGTGGTTCTCAATCAGGATTAGTAGCGGTAATTTTTTGAGTTTTGGACCTCGGTTTGTGGCCACGTGATGTAGGCGAGTAGTGATGGGTGGCTGCAACAATCGGCTTGGTGAACTTGGGTCAACAACGACGGCGTCGCTCACTGGTTTGGGTAGATGCGGGAATCGGCTCGGTGAACTCGTATCAGCAACGACGGCGTCACTCGCTGCTTTGGGTAGATGCGGGAATCGACTCGGTGAACTGGTATCAGCAACGACAACATCGATCGCTGGTTTGACGGTGTGCTGGTGGTTCTTGGTTTTGTGCACGGCGCGCGACTTCTATATTTTTTCTAACCTACAGTTTGATACCAAGAAGAGAATGCTCTTTTGGAATAATTGTATTTTGAATTGATACGGGAAGGAGAAATATATACAGTTGGTATGCACAATCAGCTCCTTATAAATTGGAGTTGACTTCCTAACTAGGCAAATACATAACAAACTAAGTATACAGATAATTAGGGATTTGTTCCCATTGAGATCTGATTGATTTGTCAACAGAGTTTCCCTTGAACAATGAACTTTACCAAATTTTCCATATGTCAAAAACAATAGAAAAACAACCAACTGCCAGCACACACAAATTACAAAATAGGCCTCTGGCCTCATAAAAAAAATAATGCTTTAATACAATGTACTAGAACAGATCAAACAAAACTCGAACAGATCAATTTGCAGCTGCACCTAGGTTAACCCAAGTTGCCTACGTACCCTTAAAGAGGAATTAAGCCACATGTAGTTCTTCTAGTAACACAAGGTCATATAATAAAAACTCAACCCACAACCAAATTTCCAATAAACCAATAAACTATTCATTTATATAACTAACTCAGATAAACACGTAAGACATTTATAATAATATCCGATATCTAAAAAAAAAAAACCAATACCAAAATCCAACCATCCCTTTTTCCACAACCAAACCTTATCCATGGTATACCATCAAAACAAATATCACACCTGTTTTTCCACATATATAAATATATAAATATACACACCCCACACCATCATCATGTACCAGGGGAAAACTATCCAACCGGGGTATTGTTTTAACTAGATCACATGGTAGAATCCTCAATACTCGTGTGGCAAGGGAATGAGCAGTCCAACCAGGGGACTATTGCTCCCCAGACATGTACGGTAGAATCCTCAATACACATGCGACTGAATATCCATCATACGGGCACAGACTGCCGGTCAAGGCCTTCGATACACTCGGTCAAGGGTGCTTGGTATCCCGACACACCTCTAAAGAGTTGCCGTGTGTCTAATATCTCAAGTATCAATTATATGGTAGGTACATAACATAGTGCACATCATGTACTGGGGGAAAATAATCCAACATGGGGATTGTTTTAGTAGACCACGTGGCAGAATCCTCAATACTCATGTGGCTAGAGAATGAGCAGTCCAACTGGGAGACTATTGATCCCCAAACATGCATGGTAGAATCCTAAATACACTTGTGGCTGAAACCTGTTTTATGCGCACAGAATGCTGGTGAAGGCCTATGGCACACCCCGCCAAGGGTGCCCGGGTCATCAACAACTCACACGTCGGAAAATATCTTAACGCGCGCTTGGTTATCATCCATATCGAACCAGGGAAGGTACATATGCTGGTGCAATTCACAAACCCATATCCCAATATTATATATATATATACACACACACACATATACATCCCCACTTCCCACTTAACAAGCAAACCTTTATACATAATAATGATAATGACAATAATAGTAATAATAACAATAATAATACCGATAATAATAATGACTATATATTCTCTGAAATCCTCATATCACACTAATCCCATAATCCAATTAGACCGTACTTTCCATAATCAAACAAATAAAAAATAGACTACGTTCTCAATCAAATTCATTTATGCACAACATACTTTCAGAAAACTAGTATTCATAATTCATCGATTTCAAACCATCGAGCATATATTTAAATATAGACATATAATGAGGCATTTAATTAATTTCTTATTCATGCCAAATCCCAGTTATCCAAGTGTCTACCGTGCAAATCTCACGGCCTGGAGTTCCGGGCCGAGGGGATATGCGTTGACACGCGGCTTCCTGCTTTTGGATGCGGTGTGGTTGTGCGCGGGCGTGCCAGCACGGTCTACCGTGCGTTGAGAGATTGATGTGGACGAAAATGGTTAAGTGGTGCGCCTGTTTGAACTCGTCTTCTAATCAACCGATTGTAGCCGAGAGAGGAACAAATCTCGGCTGTCAGGTTCACGACCTGAGCTACAAGGCCATTTAGTGGTGGTGTTGGTGGTGGGTTTCGGGGGGTGCTCCGGCGCGTTGCTCAGTGAGCGACGGTCGTATGATATATGGGGTGAATGAGCGAATAACAAAGATGGTGCTCCGACGCCTTGAAAATCAAGGGTCGTATGATATATTGATGAATGGATTTTCCTTACAATCTAACGCTACTCCTAGGAATGCAAGTAAAATATTGAAAAGTGCATTATAGGAAAATATAAGTTGCTCTGTGGGAGGCTTTGGTTTGGTGTTTGAACCCTTTGAAAGTAGTCTTGAGCCTTGTATTTATAGGAAGAGTTCCTAGAGGAGTAATCGAGGCTGAAATCCTACATAGTGGAGTCTGATTAGAGCAAGTGGGTAGTCCAATCGACATTTGGGATCGTGAAGTATGGTGGTGTGACCCCATAAATCCTGGTGAATCTCGGTCGCCGCCCTGATCGTGGGTTCTGCGCTTCTGGCCGTGGGGACGCATTTATTGCTCTGATAGTTAGTCACCCAATCTCTCAAGCTGTAAGAATTCTTGTGCGAATGTCTGCGTCTAATCACTCTGTTTCCTGTCGCCACAACCTGACTTCAGTCACTTCTCACCTTCCCTCGTGCATTAAATGCTTATTTGTGGCCAGTGTGTTTGCTGCAATAAACAGGGGCATTACTTCATTAAATGAAGCATGGGACCCTGCTATCACGTGATGATTTGACTTTTAATAACTTTGGCCGTGATTTTGTTCGGCCTCGGCCTATTATATAGGCCGAGATAATCGCGCCTTAGCAATTTTTCTTTCGTCTTCAGGAGGGCCAAATATCTTGGCGAAACGTAGCGTTTTAGTCCTTCGAGCGAGTGCCAGGGCCGAGGAAAAGGAGCTCCTTCAGTCAGTTCATGGCCGTGATTTATTAGGCACAAACACCAAGCCATTCCCAATTCCACACAATTAAACATAATATAACATGCTTGGAAAGTAAAAGCAATTGCCTCAACCGAGTCGACAAATCCCATTATCTAAGTCAATTGGGCTCGTAGGGCCCACGATCTCAATTTGTTGTAAGACAAATCCTATTGGTCCAAAACCATAAGTTAAACCCATCCTAGAAGTCTCGTCACGATCCAATGGTCGGTTTGACCCCGATCGCGGAATTTGACCAATTGGGCCCGCTGAAGAAAACATGTATCTAATGCTTAGGAAATGAACTTTAGCCACAACCTATACAACAAAAACATTCTAAATGGCAGATTCATTTTGTTTATACTAGTTGAGTTAAACCTTTTTCATTTTAAACCAAGTATCTTAGCCTAGTCTCTTTGAACACAAATAGAAAAATAAAAAGGGAATAGATCTTTACCCATGATGACCTTTTCTTGATTTCTCAAGAATGAACACCTTTGTTGGAAAGGCCTTTTCTTTCTCTTGATTTTGACTCCTTCACCTTAAGGCTCCAAGATTGGAGTCCTCTACCTTACCGCACCAAACGCTCTTAAAGATGAAGAGAATGCAATCAAGAAATATGGATGCTAGTCTACTTCTTGATTGGACCAATTTTTGGTTTATGGAAGATGAAATACAAAGATGATCACTCAGCAACCAAAGTAGGAAACCAAAAACCCTATCTAGGTTTTCTCCAAAATTTAGCTTATATAGGACAACACAAAAGGCAAGGGGAGAGCTTCCCCTTAGTTGTCAAAATTTGGGTGGGTATTTGGGGCTCCATTTGGTCCATAGGTCATGTCATTTTATGCCACTTATCCCTTGGGCCCAATAGCCTTTTGTGCTATTTTGTTCCTTTCCTCTTAAATCATGTATTTCTATATGTTAATATTAATTTCATAATTAATCTTTTAATTATAATTTAACTATTAAATTATAATTATAGTCTTACTTAATTGACCCGGTCAAACTATTTGACTTTGGTCAATTGCTCAGGTCAACATGTTGACTTTTGACCATTGACTTTGACATTTGATTATCAACCATTGACTTGTGTCTCCTCATTTCATTTCTCATTATTTGTACCTCTAATCACATTCTTTGAGTGTGCAGATCCGTAGGTTCCCTTTAGCAAGATAATGGGTTGACTCAACTCCTCAGAGATGGTATATGAATTAAATTCCACAATTTAATTCTTCCTATTAAGAAAGTTTAATTGAAACCTTTTAGGACATCCACAAACCATGGTTGTCACCTAGCAGCAAGTCACGGTTATCCGAGCTAAATGAGACATTGTGAAAGAACCTATTCCAATTGGAATGACCGTGCAATTGAATCCTTCTCTTATGTCAATATTCCTTATTCACATTATTAGATCATGGAATCCAATTGTCAATATCCTAATATGAATCATTCCTTTGTCAGGCCGTTTTGTCTTATGAGAACCGCACCTTTCTATTTTGAACTCTAGCGCTGGTATAAAAACCCAGACTCCTTCGCTTTCTCCTTCATACTCCCAAAATCCTTGAGTTTACGCTCCTCAAAAGTTCACTCTGACCTCCCCAGTTCTCTCGGCCTTTCTTCTCCAATTCTGAAACCTTTCCATCACTTAGTGCCCTTTCTCCCTTGCCTTAGACATTCTTGAACCTCTCTTTAATTCCTGGGCTTCATCCTTCTCCATTTCAGCCTGCTCTAATGGCCCTTATTGTAGCCCTTCCAAAGCCATGGAGCCACATCTGCTGAATCTCATGACTTGGCAATTTGACCTGGTCCAGACGGCTCCTCCTCTCCTGCTGTCCTCCAATCGCCTTTCGTCCTGGAAAGTCGTCGTGAGCCAAAACCAAGATGCGGCCGAGGTTCCTTCCCATCCTTGGGGAAGATGACCTCCCTCCCTGCGAGGCCGAGGAGAAACTGCAATGCGATTGATGAAGATGGGAGTACCTGGTATGATGACTCTAACTTGGCCGTGTTTATTCGGCTGAGTGCCCCGGCCGCTTATCATGGCCAGAGTGATGGCCGCTCACCATGTCCAGAGTGTCGACTGCTTACCATGGCCGGTGTGACGGCCCTTGCGCTTACCATGTCCGGAGTGCCGGCCCTTGCGCTTACCATGTCCGGAGTGCCGGCCCTTGCTGTGATTGGTGACGACATCGGTGGCAGGGACACTGCCTCGGGGTGAAACGTCTGTTTGTCTGGCAAGAAGATCATGAAGCCGTTGTTCGTAGATTTAGGATGTAATCTTTTATCATGTGTATTTGTAATCGGTCATGACCTGGCCGTTTCTTTGTAAACGTGACCCCTTTTTAAATGAAGTATGATTTTCCTTTCCTCTTGTTGCTCCGTTTACTTTATTTACTTGCCAATTGCAATCCCTAGAACTCCCTCTCGGCCGTTTCCCATAGCGACGGGGTATACTTCTTTAGATACTGGCCGTTTATTGGCAAGTTGTGCCATTCCCCATCCCTGTCTCTCAATTGAATACGCCTCGGCCAAGGATACGTTCAATAATGAACGGCCCTTCCCAATTAGCTGAGAACTTGCCGAATCGAGGGTCTTTTGTCCCGATAGGAAGCACGGCTCGCCATACTAGGTCGCCCTCGGCTAAAGTCTTTCGTTTGACCTTTCTATTGTAGGCCCTCGCCACGATCTGCTTCTGTGCCTGCATTAGGTTACAAGCATCGAGTCTGGATTGTTCCAAATCTTCTAACTCCTGAGCCATGGCTTGTGTATACTCCTTCCCCTTCTACTCAGGTTGTTCGGCCACACGAAGAGACCGAACCTTTAACTCCATTGGGATGATGGCGTCATGACCGTAGGTTAAGGCATAAGGAGATGTGCCTGTGGCCGAGCGTTTTGAGATCCTGTAAGCCCAAAGGGCTTCGGGGAGCAAGTCGTGCCATGCCCTAGGTTTTTCCTCAATCATTTTCTCGAGAATGCCCTTGATTACCTTATTGCTTTCCTCGGCCTGTCCGTTAGACTGGGGGTAGTAAGGTGTTGAGTGGACCAATTTGATCCCCATTCTTTCGGTGTACTCCCGAGTCTCGGCTGATGCGAAAACTGGGCCGTTATCGGCCGTGATAGTCTCAGGTATACCGAACCTGTGGACGATGTGATTCTCGAAGAACTTGACCACCTGTGCGCTAGAAATTGACCGATAGGACTCTGCCTCGACCCATTTAGTAAAATAGTCGGTCGCCACCAAAATCCATGCGTGTTGGTTGGACGCGGCCGGATGGATTTTGCCGAGGATGTCCACGGCCCACCCTCTGAACGGCCACGGTTTAGTAACCGGGTGGAGGGCTTCGGCCGGTACCCTTTGTATGGGGCCGTAGATTTGACACTTGATGCACCCCCTCGCATACTCTATGCAGTCTTTTAGAATGGTCGGCCAATAATAGCCGTGCCTCCGAACCAGTCATCTCATCTTGACGCCAGACTAGTGAGCGCCGAAAATTCCTTTGTGAGATTCGGTCATGATGACCTTGATGTCTCCAGCGCTGGGACATAGGAGCAATAAGCCGTCTGATCCCTTTCGATACAGCTCGTTCTGATAAATCAAATAACACCGAGCTCGGAAACGTGTAGTCCTCTCATGGCTGCCGGAGGGGTCACGCAAATACTTCACTATGGGGTAGTGCCAGTCGGCTTCAGCCGTGTTGACCTCATTGGTAATCTCGGCCGAAAATACTTGCGTTGTCATTCCTCGTTCGGCCAAAGCTGGCAAGGTACGTCTCTCGATTCTTATTACGCGATCGAGGCCGTTGTCCGGGATATTCACGCCTGACGCCACTTGGGCCATCTCATTGGCCTCATGGTTTTCGGCGCGTGGTACGTGAACAAAGGAGATCCTAGAAAATGTGTCGGCCGTATTGAGGGCCATTACATAATACGTAGCTAGATTCTCGCTCGTGCACTGGTATTCCCCGGTTAGTTGATTGATTACCAGCTGAGAATCACCGTAGACCAAGACACGGGTTGCCTTCATTTCTTTCAGAATCTCGAGACCGATGATGAGCGCTTTGTATTCGGCCTGATTATTGGTGCATTTGAAATCGAGTTGGAATGCGAATTGCCACCTTTGCCCTTGCGGGGATTCGATCACGACTCCAGCCCCTGACCTGGCCTCGATACTGGAGCCATCGAAGTACATGGTCCAGTAGTTGTTTTCCATGCGGGCCATGCCGATCTCGACCTCCAGCTCTTCTTCCTGCCCCTGAGCCGGGTGATGAGCTAAGAAATCGGTCAACGCCTGACCCTTGACCGACTTTTGAGCCACATATTGGAAGGTGAATTCGGACAATGCCATCGTCCATTTCCCAATTCGGCTGCTTATGATTGGTCGAGTGAGCATATACTTGATGAGATCGGTCTTGGAGATGATCTGAACGACCGAGGGAAGCATGTAATGGCGCGACTTAGTGGCCGCGAAATAAAGTGCCAAGCATAATTTCTCGATCGGCGAATAGTTTAGCTCGGCCACGTTAAGGGTGCGGCTTAGATAGTGCACTGCTTGCTCTCGTCCGGATTCGTTGTTTTGAGCCAACAAACAGCCGATAGAGCCTTCTGAAGCCGAAATATAAAGCCTTAAAGGTTTCCCTCTTTTCGGCGGCATAAGGACTGGTGGTTGGGATAAATATTTCTTGATGTTGTCGAGGGCCGCTTGATGTTCTGCTCCCCATACGAACCGTTCTGAGTCTTTCAGTTTGAGCAGAGGAGTCAACGGCCTGATTTTCCCTGCCAGATTGGATATGAACCGCCTTAAAAAGTTGACCTTACCGAGGAAGGACTGGAGCTCCTTCTTGGTCCTCGGCGGCTGGGCCGCCATAATGGCCATAGCTTTATTCTTATCTACCTCGATTCCTCGCTGGTGAACCAAGAAACCGAGGAAGTTCCCGGCGGTGACGCCGAAAGCACATTTCTTCTGCATCTCTTCCTTTAACAAGGATACATACCTGTCCACCTCGTTAGTCAAGTCATGCATGTCCCGGCATTCGATTCCCTGGAATTTCTTCCGGTACTCGAATTCCAACCCTTCTTCGGCCATCTTGACAAACTCCCTCTCTGGCAGGTTTGTTCGGCATTTGGGATCGTGAAGTATGGTGGTGTGACCCCATAAATCCCGGTGAATCTCGGCCGCCGCCTTGATCGTGGGTTCTGCGCTTCTGGCCATGGGGACGCATTTATTGCTCTGATAGCTGGTCACTTAATCTCTCAAGCTGCAAGAACCCTTGTGAGAATGTCTGCATCTAATCACCCTGTTTTCTGTCGCCAAATCCTGACTTCAATCACTTCCCCCCCTTCTATCGTGCATTAAATGCTTATTTGTGGCTAGTGGGTTTGCTGCAATAAACAGAGACAATATCTCATTAAATGAAGTATGGGACCCTGCTGTCACGTGATGATTTGACTTTAACACCTCTGGCCGTGGTTTTGTTCGGCCTCGGCCTCGGCCTGTAATCGAGGCCGAGATGATAATGCCTTTGCAGTTTTTCCTTTGTCCTGGGAAGGCAAAACAACTTGGCGAAACACCGCGTTTTAGCCCCTCGAGCAAGCGCTAGGGCCGAGAAAAAGGGGCTCTTCGGTCAGTTCATGGCCGCGATTTATTAGGCACAAACAACACCCGGCTCGGTCGCGGCAGCCGAGCCCTTTGCTCGAACGACCCAGCCGGAAAGGCCGCGAAATGATGCGCAACAGGGTAGGCTTTTTCAAGGGTTTCAGTTCGAGGATATCCGGCCTATTATGAGAGACGGTTTAACACAGGGGGAGCTGGGGGCACCAAGTTACACAAAGCCGTACCTATCAAGGAAACCCAGGGTTTGGCGCAACTTATTTCCTGAAGCTTTTTTGGCACGCCGCACCCCAAAAAACTCGGTTGTAGACACACCTCCTTGCGTCTTGGTCTACGGCCATGACACTGACAGACTATTGGAACTGGGAGTTCGATTTCTACAAATTATTAGGCAAAATAGCCAAAACGAGAAGGACCACTCGCAAACCATGCCCTAGAGTTCAGAAAATTCAGAACAGTCGAGACTCGACGCCTACAACTCGGTGCAAGTTCCAGAAAAAATGGCACCAACGGCCTACGAAAAAAAATTCAAAAAGAAGAAAAGGGGGAGGTAGGAGAACGAGTTAAACAAAAGGTGCGGTCAATATAAAACGAAAAGCATGCATTCGGTCATTCAGAACAGAAGGGCTGCACCCTATATTTAGATTGAGAGGTCATTTATACAAAAAGATAGGGAAATATATATGTAAATAAAATAAAATGTATGTATGTGGTTAATTATTACATCCCAAAAATATTCAAAACAGTCGCTAGCCGCTCGCCTAGACCCCTTCACTGAACATCCCCCATATCAGGCAGGTGATCCTTCTCCAAGCGATATCCCCGCCGTCGATGTCCCCCTGCCATCTCGCTTGAATCAGCTTCCGCTCGGCCAAGGCCTTCTTCGTCTCAGTCGCTGCTTTAAGGATTTGCTTGGCCGAAGACTTCAGCTCGTTCTCGGCTGCGACCGCGCCATCTCGGTGTTGGAGTATGAGATCTCGACGGGCCTAGAGCTCGGCAATCTGAGCCTCGACCTGCGCAAGTTCTTCATTCTCCCGTCGGACGACGAGGTCATTCTCTTTCAATCGGGCCATTGCAGGTCGGACTTGCTCTTTTATCTCCACCAGTTCCTGCTGGAGCGAGCTCCCCTCGGCCATCAGCGTAACAGCTTTAGCAAACCGGCCGATCATTTCCTCGCCTTCAGCCAGGCAGGCTTGCAATTCATCCAGCTGAGCTGAGTTTAGCAGACTAAGCGCCATAGCCGTATCCAAACAAGACCTAAACTCCATAAACGCCTCGGCGGCGGTCATTTGATGAACTCCAAGGAAAAGGAACTCTCGGAGCCGTTCAACGACGGTCTTGGAATCCTCGTCCAGGGGAGCCGAGGTCGAGCTACCTCCTTCCTCATGGAGGCTGGCGTATAACTCCTCAAGATCATCAGAGGAGGTTGTCTCCTGGAAATGAAAAGAAGTTGGGTGAGAAAAAACCAACCAGGACATGAGGAATGACAGGATAAAGAAAAAAGCCGAACACTCATGGCAGTGGCAAGCGACGCAGCGGGGACTTCTGCGACCGAAAGCTCGGTCAGGACTGCCGAAGTAGCCCGCACGAGATTCGGCACACCCACGACAGTGGCCCCGGTTTCCTCCAGCTCGATCACGACCGTCAAGCCCTGGGACAACGGCGCTGGGGGCACGATTGCAGCAGCCAGGGACAGCGGCGACGACGACTGGGGAGGCTGAAGCAAAAATTTGGTCAGAAGCATGTAGCGCAAATTCTAAAATAATAAAAGCCAAGTATAATGAAAGCAAAACGTTTACCGAGCGGAACACGATGCCGCTTGGACGGCTAGGAGCGGACAGCGACTGCTTGGCAGACGCGGTAGCAGCTGAGGAAGGCACGACAGAAGTAGCTGAAAGGACTTCCGCTGGGGCGGTCCGCGATGGTTCCACGGCAACGACTTCGTCATCTGGCGCATCCGCAGCGGTCTCTTCGGTGGCCTCCTCAGGGGCTTCCTCGGCGATCTCCTCAGCAGCTGGCACCTCTTCGGACGCCGTCTCGGCAACCAGCATCTCTATCGCCTCGGCAGCGACTGCCCCTTCAACCACCACCTCGTCATCGGCTGCCTCCTCAATCACCACCTCAGCCGTAGCTTCCTCCACGACCACCACTTCATCCAGAGGGAAGAACCAGATTACCAAAGCGTATAAAGAAGGGAGGGGGTGACCTGGAGAATAAAGAAGAGGGAAGAAATCGAGGAGTACTCATGGCCACAGGAGGGGCTTCACTTACAATCACAGGAGGGACTTCCTCCTCGTCCTCGCCCTCCGAGAAAACAAGGAGGGCCCTTTTCCTCGGCCGCTCTAAAGCTGCCGTCTCAGCCACGGCACTCTGGGCCGGTGCGGCCTCAACCGTTGCGGCCTCAATGCTTGGCGCCTCCCGACCCATCTTGCGACCCGGGGCTGCGTATACGAAGAAAAAAGGGCAAAATTAGTTAGGAGTAAGATAAACGAGGAAAATGGTGGCTCAAGGAGGACGAAGAAAATAATAATAAATAATAAAAGTAAGAGTGCTTACCAGCAGCGGCACTCGGCCGAGCAGGAGGAGAGGACGGCACGGTCCTGTGCGCCAGGGTCTTCCGCGCCCCCACCACGGCCGTCACCTTGGGAGTTGGGGCCGCGGTCGAAGCGGTGACCGTTGCTCCAGCTGAAGGGGGGGGCCGTCATTCTAGGTACGGCCACGACCGGGGTACTCGGTCGAGGAGGCCCGGCTGATACCTTCTTCACTTTGCTACCCTTGGAGGGGAGGGGGTCCCAATCTGCATTTTTTAGGGCCACCCTCGCGGCCTCTTCAACAGGCCGGATAAATCTGGCCGGGATGCACTCGTCGTACCAGACCCTTCCATCCTTATCATACGCATTACAACGCAACCAAGGCGTCAGAGTCAGGAAGGTCATTCCCTTTTGAAGCTGGAAGGAGATGCCAGCCACGCCGTGCTGCTGGGTGACATCGGCCCTCCAGGACGAAAGCCGGTTGGTTGACAAGGGGGGAAGTGGGGCCGTCTGGATCAGGCCGAACTGCCGCGCCACGAAGTTTGGGAGATAAACCTCGGCCCCGGCCTTGGACAAGCCGCAGTGAAGATCGCGCGAAACCAAGAAGGAGCCCCAGATCTCCTTCAAATCGTTCTCCTTCTCGCCATCAGGAATGACGGAGAGGTCGTGAGTTAGGAACAGGGGGAACGGCCGAGCAAGGCAGACTCGGAACTGCGTACCAGTCCTCTCGGTCAAGCCGTAGAAAAATTTGTAGCAGAAGGCTGTGGCATTGTGCTTCCTTGGGGCTCGAGCGAAGGCGTTGGCCAGCGGTTCGGTGTCGGCAATATTGACCGCCCCTCTCAGCTCTGGGAAGTAAGCTTGCAGCCAGAACTGGAAGGCCCATAGTTGACCGCCGTGCCTCGGCTTCATCCCATCAGTGACGATGTCGTGAAGCGTGCGGTAGATGTGGTCGAGCAGGAACGGGCCGAGTGCTAGCCTTCCGACCTGCGCAAGGTAATCGGCCAGGTGGGCAAACTCCAGGTGACCTTGTTCGCCTGGGTACAGAACACAAACTTGCACAGCCAGTACAGCAAGAATGCGGCGTGTTCAACTTCGCCGAGGGGGGCGATGGCTTCATCTTCAGCGCTGTCCTCTACGCCGAAATTGCTATAAAAGCTGGAGTAGTTGAGCATGTTCTTCGCCTTGCTCCCAGCGACTCTCGTAAGAGTGGGCCACGTGGCTTTAAAACTCCTTCCACCTCGGGAGCAATGAGTGCGGTGTTCACTTCTATACTGAGAGGGGAAAGGCCAAACAAGGCGGCCATGTCTAGAACGGTCGGCATCATCATGCTGAACCGAAAGTTCATGGTGTTTGTGGCCGACGACCAGAAGCACAGAGCCGCGGCCAAGAGCGACCGGTCCATGACAAGCGGCCGATCAAACAGCTTGATCAAGTGGTAGATACCTTGATCCTTCCATTGCTGGCCGAAGAAGTGCTCCATCCTCGGCAGCCATTTTTCCCAGTCTGGGGTTGAGGTCCGCCATTGGGGTTGCGGCCTGACAACATTCCAGTCTTGGAAGTCCCCCCCGTCAAAGGCTGAGAGGTCCACCAGATTGTTCTTCAAATGGGCCACTAGCCTCTCTGGAATTCCGCCATCAACAGAGGGGCCGAGAACGCAGCAATCAGTGGCAACGCCGTCATCATCAGCCCAGGGCGTGATGATGTTGGGTAGGACCGAGCCTTGGATTTCTCGGCAAATATCCTCAAACTCAGTCTGAAAGGCTTGAGACCGAGCTTCAACAGATGTAGAGGTACTGGAGGCCATTAAGACAGATTTAGGGTGAGTGTTTGGGGAAAAAATACAGAGAAAAAGGGGATGAACACGAGGAACACCGGAAGGAAGCCCAGAAAAGGGTGAGGGATTGTGGGTTTTTGAAAGGACGAAACTCAAAGATGAAGGGAAGTCGTGGTTACAGACAAGGTCCTCTGGTAAACTTGGAGGCTTAAGAGCGTGGTAGGATTGAAGGATTGAGCGAGTTTTTTGACAAAGCTTGGGCGTTTGAGAATTCTGAAAGCATAAAGAAAAAGCAAAGAAGTTTGGGTTTTTATATTGGCGTTAGAATTCGAAACGAAAGGGCATGTCTCTCTCGAGAGACGTAACGTTCTGATAGCGTGCTCAAAAGGCACGATGACGTGTCGGAAGCCCAGAGGCTGTCGTTTCCTTTGACGAAACGAAGCGACGCCTTGGGCAATGATGACCTGCATGACGTGCTTGGGCATTAAATGCGCCGACTGACCTGCGCATTTAATGCCCCAGTTGTCAATCACTTCAGAAGGAATGCGAAGGGCCCATCCCCTGGAATCCATTCGGCCCCTACTCATGCCGAGACCGAAGAATCCAGGTATGTGGGGGCAATGTTTGTGCCTAATAAATCACAAACATGAATTGACCGAAGGAGCCCCTTTTCTCGGCCCTAGCACTTGCTCGTGAGACTAGAACGCGGCGTTTCGCCAAGATGTTTTGCCTTTCTAAAACAAAGGAAAAACTGCGAAGGCATGATCATCTCGATCCCAAATGTGAAGGGTCACACCACCATACTTCACGATCCCAAATGTCAATTGGACTGCCCACTTGCTCTGATCAGGCTCCACCATGCAGATTTTCAGCCTCAATTACTCCCCCAGGAACTCTTCCTATAAATACAAGGCTCAAGCTACATTCAAAAGGTTCAAATACCAAACCAAAGCCTCCCACGGAGCAACTTATATTTTCCTGTAATGCACTTTCAATATTTTACTTGCTTTCCTAGGAGTAGTGTTAGTTTGTAAGGAAAATCCGTTCATCAATATATCATACGACCCTTGATTTTCAAGGCGTCCGAGCACCATCCCTGTTATTCGCTCATTCACCCCATATATCAAACGACCGTCGCTCACTGAGCAACGCGCCGGAGCACCGCCCAAAATCCACCATCACCATCACCGCTAAATGGCCTTGTAGCTCAGGCCGTGAACCTAACGGCCGAGATCAGTTCACTTTACACCAAAGCAAGCAAATGAAAAGTTTATTAATGGTGATAAATGACTTTGACTTTAGACTGGGAGAACTTAAAGTTTTGGATTTGTGTTCGCTCTTTTAAATTTGTTCATGAATTGAGAATCTTAGTTTTTGAGCTTTAACATTCTTGATGATGATTTGACAGGAGAGTTACTTAAAATTTCAGATGTTTGTGGGTATCATCCCTGAAAACCCTCACGAGACTATAACTCGTCCACTAGGGCAACCTAGGGGTTTAAAGGCTTATTGCATACGCTAAATGCAATCGAGATCCCTACGAAAGTGGCTTAGTTAGTTTTCATTTATGCTTAGTTTTTAATTTTAGTTTGCTCGAGGACTAGCAAATTATAGGTTTGGGGGTATTTGATGAGCACATAAACTATCACATTTATTATCCCTAAATATATTTGTTAGTAATTGATTTTCTTACAATTTTAGTTAATTAGGTTTGTTTTTCACTTTTGCACTTGCTTACATACCCATTACATAATTGATGATGATTTCATTATTTTATCTTAAGGTTGAAGAATTATCAAATGGAGACTTGGTGGCATTAAACAATTTGTAGTTGGGAATGACCAAATGAATGATGAAGAATTAGTGCCACACCAAGGCATAAAAGAAAGGAAAAGAAGCAATGGATGGAGCAACCAAGAAGAAAAGAATTGAAAAGAATGCATGAAGTGCCACACTCATGCCAAAAGAAGAAGCAATGAAGAGATGGGTTACGGTTGTGCATTGAATGAGATGAGAATTTTAGATTTTAATATTTCCCTAGTTGTTGTGATTTAAGGCTATAAATAGGAAGCTCTACAAGCCTTCAACCACACCAAGCTCACAATCTTCTCTTGAGCTCTCTCTCCTTCCTCCAATTCTTCTAGTTCTAAATTTCTGTTTTAGTTTTATTTTATGGGGAACTAACTCCCTAGCTAAGGCTAGGGGGAAAGCTTTTAATATAAGTGTGTAATTTTTATTAGTTTGATCCAAACTTAAGCTTTAATGTGAATTTGTAGTTTTTGTTCAAATAGAATTTGTAGTTTTCTTTTTAATTAATTGATGAATGTTTGATAATCTATTTCATGGGTTCAATCATGTTTTTCCCATTGTGTAGTAAAAACTTTCATGCTTTTAAAAGAGAAGAGAATTACTAAAAATTAATAGAATTTTGATGAAGATTATTTTTGATAGTTTGTTGCCAATGGTACAAGTTATGCTTAGAATACTTCTAAAGGAAATTAAAAAGAACTTTAATTATTTTGAACAACTACAATGGAAAATATTTTGTGGATCAAATTATTAAGAGTTGCATGCTTATGTTAAAAGTGGAACCCCAATGCCTTAGTGTTTTAATCAATTAATTTTTCTCTAAATCAAATCTTGCATAAATCAACCTCTCAATAACACTTGTTCTTTTTCATCTCTGTTATTTTCTTTACTCTGCTCTCTGTGGATACGACACTCGGACTTCCGAGCTACACTGCTATACGACACCTCCCTTGGGTTTTGCAAAGTGGTAGTAACAATCGGCGCCGTTGCTGGGGAGCGGCTGGTCAAAGAGTACAGAGATCCCCTTGGTCAGAGGTTTGCTGGTTATGTGAAATTCTTCACATATGGTACACTCTTTCCAACTTTCATCTTATTGTTAATAATTTTTGTTAAATTTTTTTTTTTTGTTTTTTTTGTTTTTGGTTTTGTTTGTGTTTATTTATTTTTTTACTTTATGCGACCTAGAGATCATCTAGGAAGGTTTGTCAAAAAGTCTGAAACTGTTAATTTAGAACATTCTGCTTCAACTTCTTCAACTGAAATATCCAACAAATCTGAAAGCATGGCAGCAATTGTGAATGATGAACAAGAAATTGCGAATAATGAACAAGAGGTTAATGCTCAGATTTTGAATAATGAAATGAGGGAAGAAGTAGTTGCACCTAGAACTTTAGAGACATTTTTGCATCCTATTCGTGCACCAAATCCTTCATGCATCATGTTTCCACCTAACATGCCAAATTATAATTTCAAACCTGGAATGATTCAATTACTACCTATTTTTCATGGCATGGAAAGTGAAAATCCTTATGTGCATGTTAGAGAATTTGAAGAAGCAATTGGCACTTTTTACAATGTTCAACTTGATAGGATTAATTTCATAAGGTTGAAATTTTTTCCTTTTTCCTTAAAAGAAAAGGCTAAAAGTTGGTTGTATTCATTAAGGGCTAGATCCATAGGTTCTTGGGGGGAAATGACTCAAGCATTTTTTAACAAATATTTTCCTAATCACAAGACAATTGCTCTTAAGAAAAGAATCTCAAATTTCTCTCAAAAGGAAAATGAAACTTTATATCAAACTTGGGAAAAATTTAAAGAGCTTTTGAATTTGTGCCCACACCATGGCTTTGAAAACGGGCGTCTTGCTAGTTATATCTATGAGGGACTTCTCCCCCGTGATCGCCAATTTGTTGAGTCTATGTGTAATGGAAATTTTATGCAAAAAGACCCTGATGATGCCCTAGAATTTTTGGATGAAATTGCTGAAAAAGCTCATCAATGGACTGTCCCCAGTCTAGTTGAGACCACTGATCGTTCAAGAATTGCCACATCTTCTACTAATAAAGGAATTTACCAATTAAAAGAAGAAGATGATTGGAAATTAAAATTTGAGGTTTTAACTAAAGAGATAGCTGCTTTGAAAATGGAAAAATCAAATTTGCCTCAAACTGTTTTTCAAGCTGATGTTAATCAAGTATGTGATTCTTGTTGTGAGATTGGTCATACTGTTAAAAACTGACCAATTTTTCAGGAAATGAAAGGAGCTTATGAAGAGCGTTGTGCTGCTGTTGGAAACTTCAAACAACAATATTCTCCTTTTTCCAACACTTACAATCCAGCAACAAGGAATCATCCAAACTTTCATTGGAGCAATGATTCACAACCTCAGGTAAGTGATAGAAATTCTTTCAATCATCAATTTCCTGCAACTAATACATTTAATGCTAGACCTTCTTTGAGCGATACTCTTCAAGCATTTATGCAGGAACAACAGAAGCAAAATCAAAGGTATGATACCTTGTTTGGTCAAATGGTTGAAGAAAATAAAGAAATTAAAAGCCCAATTTCTAAATTGACAAATTCTTTTGCAATAAATGAAAAAGGAAAATTTCCTTCTCAAACTCAACCAAATCCAAAGAATGTTAATTCGTGTGAAACCTCAATTGAACATGTTAAGTCTATCATTGCTCTTAGAAGTGGTAAAATAATTGATAACACACCTTCACCAAAGGAAGTTGAAAAATCTAAGAAAAATGATGAACTAAACAAGTCCAAATTGAGTGAATCAAATGAATATCATTTTCCTGCTCCTTTTCCCCAAGCTTTAAATCCTCCAAAGAAATTGAATCAAAATTCTGAAATTTTGGATGTTTTTAAAGAAGTCAAAGTTAATATTCCTCTGTTAGATGCTATTAAACAGATCCCTTCTTATGCTAAATTTTTAAAAGATATGTGCACTTTTAAAAGAAAGCATCAGGTGAAGAAAACTGCATTTTTGACTGAACATGTGAGTGCATTGTTGCAACATAAGGTCCCTCCTAAATACAAAGATCCAGGAAGTCCTACTCTTTCATGTGTAATTGGAAAAAATTACATCAATTGTGCTTTGCTTGATTTGGGGGCTAGTGTAAATTTATTGCCATATTCAGTATATTTGCAGTTAGGTCTTGGTGAATTGAAGCCCACAACAATGAAGTTGCAACTTGCTGATCGTTCTGTACGAGTGCCGAGAGGGGTAATTGAGGATGTATTGGTCCAAGTGGAAAAATTTTACTACCCTGTTGACTTTGTTGTTTTGGATACACAACCTGTTTTGCATTCTGAAAATGAAATTCCTGTCATTTTAGGGCGTCCCTTCCTTGCTACATGTGACGCACACATTAGTTGCAGAAGTGGGGTAATGAAACTCAGTTTTGGTAACATGACATTGGAAATTAACATTTTTAATGTTTTCAGGCGACCTTATGAAGATGATGAATGTGCAGTGGTGAACTTGATTGAAGCTCTTTTGCAAGATCAATTTGAGAAGACCAGTATTTCTAAACCTCTAGAGCCTCTTTTATTGAATTCTAAAGAATCTGAATTACTTGAGGATCCGGAAATTACTTATCTTAATTCATTGTTTAATTCCTTGCAGGTTGATAAATGGACACCAAGGTTTGAGAAGCTTCCACCTCGGAAGGAAAAGACATTGCCATCAAATGTGGAAGTTCCTAATCTAGAATTGAAGCCTTTACCCATGGGACTTAAACATGTATTCTTGGGGGCCAACAACACTTTTCCAGTGGTAATATCTTCTGAACTTGACTCTTTGCAAGAAGGTAAGTTACTTAATGTGTTGAATTCTCATAGATCTGCCATTGGTTGGACTCTTGCTGACATTAAGGGAATTAGTCCTCTTGTTTGTACTCACAAAATATTTTTAGAGGATGAAGCCAAGTCTTCCAGGGAGGCACAGCGTAGGTTAAACCCAATCATGAAAGATGTTGTTAAAACTGAGGTGTTGAAATTAATAGATGCAGGTATTATTTATTCCAGGGTAAGTCCTACTCAAGTTGTACCTAAGAAATCTGGCATAACTGTGGTTAAAAATGATAAGAATGAATTGATACCTACTAGAGTTGTTTCAAGTTGGCGCATGTGCATTGATTATAGAAAGCTAAATTCTGCAACTAGAAAAGACCATTTCCCTTTACCTTTTATTGATCAAATCTTAGAAAGGGTAGCCGGTCATGAATTTTATTGCTTCTTAGATGGATACTCAGGTTATTATCAAATCGAAATTGTCATTGAAGATCAAGAAAAAACTACTTTTACATGTCCTTTTGGTACTTTTGCTTTTCGTAGAATGCCTTTCGGATTATGTAATGCTCCTGCTACTTTTCAAAGATGCATGATCAGTATTTTCAGTGATATGGTTGAGCAATTTCTTGAAGTTTTCATGGATGATATATCTGTTTTTGGTGATTCTTTTGATAATTGCTTGAGCAATTTGGAAAAAGTGTTGGTTCGATGCCAAGAGAAAAACTTTGTTTTAAATTGGGAGAAATGTCATTTTATGGTTTCTTCTGGAATTGTTCTTGGTCATATTGTTTCATCTAAAGGAATTGAAATGGATAAAGCTAAAATTGAATTAATTTCAAAATTGCCAGTTCCAAAAACTGTTAAAGATGTCAGATCATTTTTAGGTCATGCTGGTTTTTACAGGAGATTTATTCGGAATTTTAGTGCAATATCTAGACCCTTGTGTAATCTCCTATTAAAAGAAAGTAAATTTGAGTGGTCTGATTCATGTCAAAAGGCTTTTGATAAATTAATTGAAATGCTCACATCTGCTCCCATTATGCAACCACCTAACTGGACTTTACCTTTTGAAATTATGTGTGATGCCAGTGATTTTGCGGTTGGAGCCGTTTTGGGGCAAAGAAAGGATAAGAAGCCACATGTCATCCATTATGCAAGCAGAACCTTGAACAGTGCTCAGATGAATTATTCTACAACTGAAAAAGAACTCCTTGCTGTGGTATTTGCTTTGGATAAGTTTCGTGCTTATATAGTTGGATCACCTATTGTTATTTTCACTGACCATGCAGCTTTAAAATACCTTTTTGAAAAGAAAGATGCTAAAGCTCGACTGATTAGGTGGATCTTACTACTTCAAGAATTTGACATCACAATCAAAGACAAAAAGGGAGTAGAAAATGTAGTGGCTGATCATTTGTCTAGATTGAGTTTTGAGGATTCCATTGAAACATTGCCAATTAATGATTCTTTTCCAGATGAGCAATTATTTACTATTTCGGAATTACCGTGGTTTGCTAACATTGTTAATTTTCTTGCTACAGGTAAAATTCCATCTGATTGGACTGCTCAAGACAAGAGGAAATTTCTTACAGAGGTTAAAAATTTCTTTTGGGATGATCCCTATCTGTTTAAATACTGCCCTGATCAGATCATTAGGAGGTGTGTACCTGATAATGAAATACATGCAGTAATTTCTTTTGTCATAATGAAGCATGTGGTGGTCATTTTTCTGTAAAGAAAACCACTGCAAAAATTTTGCAGTGTGGATTTTATTGGCCTACGCTTTTTAAAGACACTAATTCTTTTTGTCGAACTTGTGACCGTTGTCAAAAGTTAGGGGCAATTACCCGTAGAAATATGATGCCTTTGAACCCAATTTTGGTAATTGAAATATTTGATTGTTGGGGCATTGATTTTATGGGTCCATTTCCTATTTCTTTTGGATATCTTTATATCTTGGTCGGTATTGATTATGTTTCCAAATGGGTAGAGGCTGTTCCTTGTCGACATAATGATCATAAAACTGTTTTGCGGTTTTTAAAAGAAAACATTTTCGCAAGATTTGGAACACCTCGAGCTATTATAAGTGATGGGGGAAAACACTTTTGTAATAAACCTTTTGAGGCTTTAATGAAAAAATATGGTGTCACTCATAAAGTCGCTACCCCATATCACCCACAAACAAGTGGTCAAGTTGAACTTGCTAATCGGGAGATAAAACAAATTTTGGAAAAAACTGTGAGTCCTAACGGTAAAGATTGGTCTTTGAGATTAACTGATGCTTTATGGGCATACCGTACAGCATACAAATCCCCCATAGGGATGTCACCGTACAGACTTGTCAACGGTAAGGCTTGTCATTTACCAGTTGAACTTGAACATAAGGCATATTGGGCAATTAAAATGTTTAATTTTGGTTTAAATGATGCAAGTTCGAATAGGAAGCTTCAGTTGAATGAGTTGGCAGAATTAAGGAATGATGCTTATGAAAACTCTCGAATTTACAAAGAGAAAATGAAGGTTTTTCATGATAGAAACATTTTGAGGAAAAACTTTGAACCATCACAGAAAGTTCTCTTGTATAATTCAAGATTGCATATTTTTCCTGGTAAACTTCGTTCCAGATGGATAGGTCCATATGTGGTCACAAGAGTTTTTCCTTTTGGAGCAGTGGAGATTGAGGATCCAAAAAATGGTAATGTTTTTAACGTTAATGGTCAACGTCTTAAACCGTTTTTGGAGAATTTGACTTTAGACTGGAATTTGACACCAAAGCAAGCAAATGAAAAGTTTATTAATGGTGATAAATGACTTTGACTTTAGACTGGGAGAACTTAAAGTTTTGGATTTGTGTTCGCTCTTTTAAATTTGTTCATGAATTGAGAATCTTAGTTTTTGAGCTTTAACATTCTTGATGATGATTTGACAGGAGAGTTACTTAAAATTTCAGATGTTTGTGGGTATCATCCCTGAAAACCCTCACGAGACTATAACTCGTCCACTAGGGCAACCTAGGGGTTTAAAGGCTTATTGCATACGCTAAATGCAATCGAGATCCCTACGAAAGTGGCTTAGTTAGTTTTCATTTATGCTTAGTTTTTAATTTTAGTTTGCTCGAGGACTAGCAAATTATAGGTTTGGGGGTATTTGATTAGCACATAAACTATCACATTTATTATCCCTAAATATATTTGTTAGTAATTGATTTTCTTACAATTTTAGTTAATTAGGTTTGTTTTTCACTTTTGCACTTGCTTACATACCCATTACATAATTGATGATGATTTCATTATTTTATCTTAAGGTTGAAGAATTATCAAATGGAGACTTGGTGGCATTAAACAATTTGTAGTTGGGAATGACCAAATGAATGATGAAGAATTAGTGCCACACCAAGGCATAAAAGAAAGGAAAAGAAGCAATGGATGGAGCAACCAAGAAGAAAAGAATTGAAAAGAATGCATGAAGTGCCACACTCATGCCAAAAGAAGAAGCAATGAAGAGATGGGTTACGGTTGTGCATTGAATGAGATGAGAATTTTAGATTTTAATATTTCCCTAGTTGTTGTGATTTAAGGCTATAAATAGGAAGCTCTACAAGCCTTCAAACCACACCAAGCTCACAATCTTCTCTTGAGCTCTCTCTCCTTCCTCCAATTCTTCTAGTTCTAAATTTCTGTTTTAGTTTTATTTTATGGGGAACTAACTCCCTAGCTAAGGCTAGGGGGAAAGCTTTTAATATAAGTGTGTAATTTTTATTAGTTTGATCCAAACTTAAGCTTTAATGTGAATTTGTAGTTTTTGTTCAAATAGAATTTGTAGTTTTCTTTTTAATTAATTGATGAATGTTTGATAATCTATTTCATGGGTTCAATCATGTTTTTCCCATTGTGTAGTAAAAACTTTCATGCTTTTAAAAGAGAAGAGAATTACTAAAAATTAATAGAATTTTGATGAAGATTATTTTTTGATAGTTTGTTGCCAATGGTACAAGTTATGCTTAGAATACTTCTAAAGGAAATTAAAAAGAACTTTAATTATTTTGAACAACTACAATGGAAAATATTTTGTGGATCAAATTATTAAGAGTTGCATGCTTATGTTAAAAGTGGAACCCCAATGCCTTAGTGTTTTAATCAATTAATTTTTCTCTAAATCAAATCTTGCATAAATCAACCTCTCAATCACACTTGTTCTTTTTCATCTCTGTTATTTTCTTTACTCTGCTCTCTGTGGATACGACACTCGGACTTCCGAGCTACACTGCTATACGACACCTCCCTTGGGTTTTGCAAAGTGGTAGTAACACCCTCGGCCCGAAACTCCAAGCCGTGAGATTTGCGCGGTAGACACTATGCATGATTATTTATTGTTTATTGAGTTTAGTGTGGGAGCAAATATTTCGTCTCCAATCAGAGCACGCCACGTGGAAAAGAAGATTATCCCTTAAATTAATTAATTAAACCATTTATTGGGATAATTGATTAATCAGGATAATATCTTAATTATATGGTATTATCTCATCATTAATAAAGATAATACCATTAATTGGGATATTATCATAATAAAGGGATATTATCTTATAATTAATGAGATAATATCAATAATTTGGTTATTATCTTATCAAAGGGATAATATCCTAATTATCGGGTATTATCTTATAATTAAACGAGATAATTCAGATATTATCCGACTCGATCTCTACGAAACCCTAGCCCCGAGGCTACGAAACCATAGCCTCGAGGCTACGAAACCATAGCCTCGAGGCTCCTATAAATAGATGACCTCAGTCATCATTCAAGGTACATCAAAATTCACATCTAAACCCTACTTCAGAAACCCGAGAAAATACCCGAAGCTCTCTCTCTCTCCCTCTCCACTCTCCACTCTCCATATTTTCCCCACACGGTTCCGGCCACCACACACGGCTCCGGCCGCCCGGTTTACACCATACATAAAACTCCGTACCCTTTGCTTAGCTATTGTTTTCCATACAAACACTCGAACTAACTTAGGCATCGGAGGGCCTTTGGCCAACACCCCCCGGGTGTGGTCTATTTACTCCAATCTGTTTTACAGGAATCGAGAAGGAGAGAGAAGGAAGATCGAAGGTTCAAGGATCTAGAAGCGAATATTCTCCCGTGAGATTATTTGCACAAACATTTGGTGCTTTCATTGAGAGCACGAGTTATACTCAACGCGTGCTCAAGGAATCCGTTCCTCCTATTTTCCAATCAACCGAAGCCTTCCAAACAACCATGGTTGGAAGCAAGCGCACGAGGAGCAAGACCGCCGCGATGGCTCAATCCGTGACAGCCCAAAGCTACTCCTCCCACGATCCCGCGATCGACATGGTGGCACCACCACCTTTAGCCGCCATGAACCCGCAACAAGCCACCGCGCCACCTGCCGGACCACCAGCTGGGACCACCGCACTAGCCGTCGTCGTACCATCTCAAGGCCCCGTGGCCGGATCTGGCCACCTTCATAGCACCGCCGTCGAGCATGGTGGAACCTCTCATCAGGGTGGGCTCACTACCACTGCCGACTTTGGCCCAATCTTGGAGCAACTTCATCCATTCCCTCCATTGCCTCCGCGCCCGACGCATGCTCTCGCTCACACCTCTAATCAAACCCTAGCCCGCGTGCAATTGGGCTCCACACACTTCTCTCCTTCCGATCCACGAAGTCAAGCAGACCTTAATCAAAGAGTCGACCAGCTAGCTCAGAAAGTTGACCAGCTCATCAACCACATAAGCTTGGCTCAAAACCTTGGCCTTGGACAACTGGACGAAGAGAGAAGGATGGACGAGCGCGCCAATAGGCAACTCGATGGGCACCAAGCAGGTAGAGCAGGAGTAAGCAGACAAGGAGATGGACAACAACGTGATCAGCTTGTCGACATGTTGCAAGCATCTGCGAGTCACGCACAAAGCCGACGAAGTCTCCCATCCAGACAGAATTTGAGGGCCAATGTGCGTGAAAGGCTAGGCCCACAACCTGGCATCCGTGCTCGCCTGGGCCCGCAGGGAAGCATGCTTGAAAGGCTAGGCTCCCAGAGAGGTCAACCTGACGGCCATCACAATGAGGATCGTGAAGAAAGGCGCTCGGCTGCTCGCTCACAGAGAAATGTTCACGAAAGGCTAGGCTCTCAGGGAGGTCAACCAGATAACCCCCACGATGAGGACCGTGAAGAAAGGCGCTCTGTTGCTCGCTCTCGAAGAACCAATTCTCGTCACCAAGCGGAGAATACCTCGCAAGCGCAGTCTACCAACACGCCGCCTAGGCAGCGCAGCCGAGGAGGTCAACCCTTGCAAACCAACGAGGAAGTCAATCAGCGTCGTCCAAATCACCGAGGTCGCCCACGTGACCGACTAACCATGCGTGTGGAAGACGTTGAGAAGCTCGTAAGTAACCGACTTCGAGACTTAAAGATTGGCGGAAATTTCGAAGATACACTACGCATGGAGGTAGACCGAGCAAATTCCTCACCTTTCACTACCGAAATCGAGCAGGCTACTCCTCCAAAACGATTCTCAACGCCCTCTTTCACGTGCTTCAAAGGGGATTCCAATCCCGAAAGCCATCTGAAGCATTTCAAGAGCCTTATGATCCTTTACAAAGCCGAAGACGCACTAATGTGCAAGGTGTTTGCAATGACTTTGCGAGGAGCAGCTCAGGATTGGTTCCATACCTTGCCCTCCGGGTCGATCAGCAGCTTCAAGGAGCTTGCTTATGTCTTCACCAAAGAGTACACTTCTTACCGGACGATCAAGAAGAACCCTGACCACCTGTTCAACCTGCGCAAGAAGCCCAACGAATCTCTTCGGGATTACATCAAGAGATTCAAAGCAGAAAAGGCTAACATCGTAGGATGCGATGACCGAATCGCGTCTTCTGCATTCAAAGCAGAAAAGGCTAACATCGTAGGATGCGATGATCATCCGCCGGACGTCCTCGAATCGGAGCCCCTGATGCGGTGCCTCCTGCTGGGCCGCATTCGGTCGTGGGGCCTGCTGCGCGTCGTCGTTTGGCCCAGCCTGCGTGGCCGTTTGAACAAGGGGCTCGGTCCGAATGACCGAGCTAGTTGACGCCAAGTGAGCGCCGTAGGTTTGGACCAGGGGCGTGTGCGTCGATATTGGGACGGCCGACCCGTAGTGGAGGTGGGTGCCTGGTGATGACAGCGACGCCTGTGATGATGGTGAAACAGTCGCATTGCTCTGACCGTATTGTTGTGATAATGCAGCGGCTGCGCCATTTGGACCAGAATGGGTGTGGACGGCCGCGGTATGAACTGGGCCGAGTGGATGGATCGTAGGATGTGCGGGACTGCTGTGCCCTAATGACACGGCTAAAGCATGGAGCGGCCCACGCACTACCTCTGCTGAGTACGTTGGCCCAGGACTTACCCACGTGGTTTGGGACTGCCCCCAGCTGTTTGTCGGCAGCACCGAGTGCTGGCCGTAACCTGATGGTTGGGGGTGAGTCGAGGCGCCGAGGCTACTGCCTTCGCCGTAAGGCTCGAATCTTTCACGCCCTCGGCTCCCTTGACCTGTTCTGGGAGGTGACGCCGATGAGGTTATCGGCATCCTTTCTTGAAAGAGCGTCCGTAGCTCCGAAGAGAACCTGTCCATTGCGGCCATGAAGGATGTCTCTATCCTATAGGTCTGCCTGGACATCATTTCCGCCACTGCCGCCTGCTCCTGCATGGATTCGGCCGAGCGGTCCGTTGTTACCGGGATGCTGGCCGAAATTCCGACCGAATGCACGGTCTCGGTGATTGGTGGTGTGGACTCAGGAGTCTCAGAAGTCATTTCGACCGTTTTGTTCTTGAGCTTTGCCTGTGCCCTGGTTTCCACCATAAGTTTTTTGACGAATATCCCACCGGGCGTGCCAAAAGTGTCTGCCGCGCAAATCTCACGGCCTGGGTTTCCGGGCCGAGGGGATCTGCGTGAAACACGCGGTTTCCTGCTTTTGGACGGGGTGCGTTTGTGCGCGGGCGTGCCAGCACGGTCTACCGTGCGTCGAGATGTTTGAGATGTTTGAGAGTGTTTAGATGGTGCGCCGGTCTGAACTCGTCTTCTAATCAAACGATTGTAGCCGAGAGAGGAACTAGTCTCGGCTGTAAGGTTCACGGCCTGAACTACAAGGCCGTTGAGTGATGGTGTTTGGCGGGTTTTGGGGCGGTGCTCCGGCGCGCCACTCGATGAGCGGCGGTCGTATGATATATGGGGTGAGTGAGCGAACAACAAGGATGGTGCTCCGGCGCCTTGAAAATCAAGGGTCGTTTGATATATTGATGAATGGATTTTCCTTACAAACTAACACTACTCCTAGGAAAGCAAGTAAAGATATTGAAAGTGCATTACAGGAAAATATAAGTTGCTCCGTGGGAGGCTTTTGTTTGGTGTTTGAACCTTTTGAAAGTGGTCCTGAGTCTTGTATTTATAGGTAGAGCTCCTGGAGGGGTAATCGAGGCTGAAAATCTGCATGGTGGAGCCTGATTACGCCAAGTGGGTAGTCTAATCGACATTTGGGATCGTGAAGTATGGTGGTGTGACTCCATGAATCCCGGTGAATCTCGGCCGCCGCCCTGATCGTGGGCTCTGCGCTTCTGGCCGTGGAGACGCATTTATTGCTCTGATAGCCAATTACCTAATCTCTCAAGCTGCAAAGAGCTTTGTGAGAATGTTGGTGTCTAATCACTCTGATCTCTGTCACCAAATCCTGACTCCAATCACTTCCCACCTTCCCTCGTGCATTAAATGCTCATTCTTGGCCGGGTGTATAGACACCTTTTGACCGTCCCAAAAGAATAATAATTGGAAGAGAGACGACGGTATGCACCCGGATTGGTGGATCCAGTCGCGGCCGAGCAATATGTTGTAGTCGACGCTGGACTCGACCACGTAGAACGCTACGACCCTCGTTTGGTCGGCTACGCCAATGGTTTTGGACTTGTCGCCGACGAAGCTACTCATGACAACGTCGCTAGGAATAAGGTCTTCCTTTGATTTGTCTAGCTTCTTCATTAAGGAATACGGAAGGATGTTGACCGTCGCCCCACAGTCGACGAAAACTTTGGACACGGGCACTCCCTCAATATGAGCCGAAATATATAATGGTTTGAGGTGTCGGTATTTGTTCGGCTCGTCTCTGGGTATGACCTCGTTAAAAGCCACGGCCAACAATTCTTCTTTTGTTTTCGGCCTCTGACCAAGCTGCTCCTCGGCCACGTCATCATCCAGGCCGTTTATCTGTCCCCCAGGTGCCGAAAATTCGGATGGCAGCACCAAGACCATGTTGATGCTGAAATCCTCTTGCTCCAATGGGTTCCCCCGGCCAGCTCCTTCTTCGGCCTCATGGCCGTCTTCAGCGAAGACCTCTTCCTCGGCCATCCTTAAGATCCCCTCATATTCTCCGTCTGAGATCCCTAAGGTGGGGTCATCTTCGGCCTCATGCCCGAAGAAAGGATCACCGAAGCCCTCAATTATGGGCCCTGCTGTCTCCGGGATATCGACCGTGGGTGCTTTGGTTTCAGAGGGTCCCGAGGCCTCGACCCCCTCTTTAAGGGCCCGTCTAGCGTTTGCCAAGGTGTCCCTGGATATCAAGTAATCGTCCAGGCGGTTCACCCGGGCTCTCTCCTCAGTTGTCAGGCCAAAGATAGTATCCGCCGGAGTTACCGAAAAATACTGGCGGAGATACTCTAAATCGCACTTACCAAAAGGGGCATCGGCCTCCAATCTGCCGAGGTTGGGGTGGTAGCTCGGCAGACTCTTCGCTCTGGCCTCTCTATTTGCCTGGTATACGGCCTTAATGGCCGAATCAGAGCTGCGGGTGATGAGGAGTGCCTCTGCCTTTGTATTTTTCAAGGCTAACTCCACAATTTCACGGTTCTCAGGGGTCAAGCCGTACAGATCTATGGCCGAATGGTCCTTATGAAATTCTTTCAGAAAGGCCAAACCGTCGGCCGAAAAGGGAGAATTTCTCTCGCGGTAGATGTTGACGACACCTTCGCCAGACTTCTTCTCGATCGCGGCCTTTGGCTGGACCAAAATGGGCAAGGGTCCGAGGGGACCTTTGTTCCCCGTAGAGCGCCAGGTCCTCCAAGGCTTGTTTTTGGGCGCCGTCGCCGTGGAGGACACAATCGATTCAGATGACGGCCCGTCTGTAGCCATGGTTTCTCTCTGTCGTTTCGAGGCTTCGGTCTCGGCCGTCTGCATCCTGGCCTGCTGAACTTGTCTCTGCATTCTTCTCAGCTGAGTTTTTGTCAGTGGCTCGGCTCT
Source organism: Prunus kanzakura (assembly GCA_020521455.1). NCBI lineage: Eukaryota > Viridiplantae > Streptophyta > Magnoliopsida > Rosales > Rosaceae > Prunus > Prunus kanzakura. Next base: position 65,897 of record BPUM01001002.1, on the reverse strand, counting down.
GCCCCCAGGCCGTGAATGATACCAACGGCCGTCATGCATAACTAGTGGCTTGAAAGTCCCTAGCAACCTAGGACCGGCCTCATCCATAGGGCCTACCGAGGCACCATAGGCCTGCGCTCCCAATCGTTCAAAAACCGACCCACCGGCCGACCGTCCTCTATACTGACCGCCGAACTTCCCTATGGTTGGCTGTGACGGCTCGACGGCCTTCCTCTTGTTTTCCTGCGGCCTGGACTGACCGATCTCATGTTTGCAATGCTCGCAAATCAATGGCTCCGGTTCGGTCAATGGCCCCTTCTCTCTTGCCACCCAACGAGTTCCGCCATGCCCGGCTGGTAGTTGGGCGTCGACCATGTTGACCACAGGCCATTCGTCCGATGCCTGGCTCATCCTTGCCAGCTCGGCGACTGTTATCTCTCGGTTGGTCTGATAGAAATGTTCGTGAAATACTCTCTCCATATCAGACCAATCCCTTATTGAGTTTGGTGGGAGGTTTATGAACCAAGAGAAAGCAGCGCCGGTCAAAGAATGGACAAATAATCGGAGCTTCTGGGCGTCCGAATCGGCCTCCCCACACTGGGCCGTGAAACGGCCTATGTGTTTAATGGATGTGGCCTGCCCATCGCCGGAAAACAACATGAATTCGGGCAACCGATAATTCCGGGGGAGAAGGACTCGGTCGATTTCTGGTGGGTACGGCCGAGTATATCTTGGCATGTCCGGCCGCCTCTGGGCTAGGCCATCCTCGATCATCCGCCGGACGTCCTCGAATCGGAGCCCCTGATGCGGTGCCTCCTGCTGGGCCGCATTCGGTCGTGGGGCCTGCTGCGCGTCGTCGTTTGGCCCAGCCTGCGTGGCCGTTTGAACAAGGGGCTCGGTCCGAATGACCGAGCTAGTTGACGCCAAGTGAGCGCCGTAGGTTTGGACCAGGGGCGTGTGCGTCGATATTGGGACGGCCGACCCGTAGTGGAGGTGGGTGCCTGGTGATGACAGCGACGCCTGTGATGATGGTGAAACAGTCGCATTGCTCTGACCGTATTGTTGTGATAATGCAGCGGCTGCGCCATTTGGACCAGAATGGGTGTGGACGGCCGCGGTATGAACTGGGCCGAGTGGATGGATCGTAGGATGTGCGGGACTGCTGTGCCCTAATGACACGGCTAAAGCATGGAGCGGCCCACGCACTACCTCTGCTGAGTACGTTGGCCCAGGACTTACCCACGTGGTTTGGGACTGCCCCCAGCTGTTTGTCGGCAGCACCGAGTGCTGGCCGTAACCTGATGGTTGGGGGTGAGTCGAGGCGCCGAGGCTACTGCCTTCGCCGTAAGGCTCGAATCTTTCACGCCCTCGGCTCCCTTGACCTGTTCTGGGAGGTGACGCCGATGAGGTTATCGGCATCCTTTCTTGAAAGAGCGTCCGTAGCTCCGAAGAGAACCTGTCCATTGCGGCCATGAAGGATGTCTCTATCCTATAGGTCTGCCTGGACATCATTTCCGCCACTGCCGCCTGCTCCTGCATGGATTCGGCCGAGCGGTCCGTTGTTACCGGGATGCTGGCCGAAATTCCGACCGAATGCACGGTCTCGGTGATTGGTGGTGTGGACTCAGGAGTCTCAGAAGTCATTTCGACCGTTTTGTTCTTGAGCTTTGCCTGTGCCCTGGTTTCCACCATAAGTTTTTTGACGAATATCCCACCGGGCGTGCCAAAAGTGTCTGCCGCGCAAATCTCACGGCCTGGGTTTCCGGGCCGAGGGGATCTGCGTGAAACACGCGGTTTCCTGCTTTTGGACGGGGTGCGTTTGTGCGCGGGCGTGCCAGCACGGTCTACCGTGCGTCGAGATGTTTGAGATGTTTGAGAGTGTTTAGATGGTGCGCCGGTCTGAACTCGTCTTCTAATCAAACGATTGTAGCCGAGAGAGGAACTAGTCTCGGCTGTAAGGTTCACGGCCTGAACTACAAGGCCGTTGAGTGATGGTGTTTGGCGGGTTTTGGGGCGGTGCTCCGGCGCGCCACTCGATGAGCGGCGGTCGTATGATATATGGGGTGAGTGAGCGAACAACAAGGATGGTGCTCCGGCGCCTTGAAAATCAAGGGTCGTTTGATATATTGATGAATGGATTTTCCTTACAAACTAACACTACTCCTAGGAAAGCAAGTAAAGATATTGAAAGTGCATTACAGGAAAATATAAGTTGCTCCGTGGGAGGCTTTTGTTTGGTGTTTGAACCTTTTGAAAGTGGTCCTGAGTCTTGTATTTATAGGTAGAGCTCCTGGAGGGGTAATCGAGGCTGAAAATCTGCATGGTGGAGCCTGATTACGCCAAGTGGGTAGTCTAATCGACATTTGGGATCGTGAAGTATGGTGGTGTGACTCCATGAATCCCGGTGAATCTCGGCCGCCGCCCTGATCGTGGGCTCTGCGCTTCTGGCCGTGGAGACGCATTTATTGCTCTGATAGCCAATTACCTAATCTCTCAAGCTGCAAAGAGCTTTGTGAGAATGTTGGTGTCTAATCACTCTGATCTCTGTCACCAAATCCTGACTCCAATCACTTCCCACCTTCCCTCGTGCATTAAATGCTCATTCTTGGCCGGGTGTATAGACACCTTTTGACCGTCCCAAAAGAATAATAATTGGAAGAGAGACGACGGTATGCACCCGGATTGGTGGATCCAGTCGCGGCCGAGCAATATGTTGTAGTCGACGCTGGACTCGACCACGTAGAACGCTACGACCCTCGTTTGGTCGGCTACGCCAATGGTTTTGGACTTGTCGCCGACGAAGCTACTCATGACAACGTCGCTAGGAATAAGGTCTTCCTTTGATTTGTCTAGCTTCTTCATTAAGGAATACGGAAGGATGTTGACCGTCGCCCCACAGTCGACGAAAACTTTGGACACGGGCACTCCCTCAATATGAGCCGAAATATATAATGGTTTGAGGTGTCGGTATTTGTTCGGCTCGTCTCTGGGTATGACCTCGTTAAAAGCCACGGCCAACAATTCTTCTTTTGTTTTCGGCCTCTGACCAAGCTGCTCCTCGGCCACGTCATCATCCAGGCCGTTTATCTGTCCCCCAGGTGCCGAAAATTCGGATGGCAGCACCAAGACCATGTTGATGCTGAAATCCTCTTGCTCCAATGGGTTCCCCCGGCCAGCTCCTTCTTCGGCCTCATGGCCGTCTTCAGCGAAGACCTCTTCCTCGGCCATCCTTAAGATCCCCTCATATTCTCCGTCTGAGATCCCTAAGGTGGGGTCATCTTCGGCCTCATGCCCGAAGAAAGGATCACCGAAGCCCTCAATTATGGGCCCTGCTGTCTCCGGGATATCGACCGTGGGTGCTTTGGTTTCAGAGGGTCCCGAGGCCTCGACCCCCTCTTTAAGGGCCCGTCTAGCGTTTGCCAAGGTGTCCCTGGATATCAAGTAATCGTCCAGGCGGTTCACCCGGGCTCTCTCCTCAGTTGTCAGGCCAAAGATAGTATCCGCCGGAGTTACCGAAAAATACTGGCGGAGATACTCTAAATCGCACTTACCAAAAGGGGCATCGGCCTCCAATCTGCCGAGGTTGGGGTGGTAGCTCGGCAGACTCTTCGCTCTGGCCTCTCTATTTGCCTGGTATACGGCCTTAATGGCCGAATCAGAGCTGCGGGTGATGAGGAGTGCCTCTGCCTTTGTATTTTTCAAGGCTAACTCCACAATTTCACGGTTCTCAGGGGTCAAGCCGTACAGATCTATGGCCGAATGGTCCTTATGAAATTCTTTCAGAAAGGCCAAACCGTCGGCCGAAAAGGGAGAATTTCTCTCGCGGTAGATGTTGACGACACCTTCGCCAGACTTCTTCTCGATCGCGGCCTTTGGCTGGACCAAAATGGGCAAGGGTCCGAGGGGACCTTTGTTCCCCGTAGAGCGCCAGGTCCTCCAAGGCTTGTTTTTGGGCGCCGTCGCCGTGGAGGACACAATCGATTCAGATGACGGCCCGTCTGTAGCCATGGTTTCTCTCTGTCGTTTCGAGGCTTCGGTCTCGGCCGTCTGCATCCTGGCCTGCTGAACTTGTCTCTGCATTCTTCTCAGCTGAGTTTTTGTCAGTGGCTCGGCTCTGCCCCCAGGCCGTGAATGATACCAACGGCCGTCATGCATAACTAGTGGCTTGAAAGTCCCTAGCAACCTAGGACCGGCCTCATCCATAGGGCCTACCGAGGCACCATAGGCCTGCGCTCCCAATCGTTCAAAAACCGACCCACCGGCCGACCGTCCTCTATACTGACCGCCGAACTTCCCTATGGTTGGCTGTGACGGCTCGACGGCCTTCCTCTTGTTTTCCTGCGGCCTGGACTGACCGATCTCATGTTTGCAATGCTCGCAAATCAATGGCTCCGGTTCGGTCAATGGCCCCTTCTCTCTTGCCACCCAACGAGTTCCGCCATGCCCGGCTGGTAGTTGGGCGTCGACCATGTTGACCACAGGCCATTCGTCCGATGCCTGGCTCATCCTTGCCAGCTCGGCGACTGTTATCTCTCGGTTGGTCTGATAGAAATGTTCGTGAAATACTCTCTCCATATCAGACCAATCCCTTATTGAGTTTGGTGGGAGGTTTATGAACCAAGAGAAAGCAGCGCCGGTCAAAGAATGGACAAATAATCGGAGCTTCTGGGCGTCCGAATCGGCCTCCCCACACTGGGCCGTGAAACGGCCTATGTGTTTAATGGATGTGGCCTGCCCATCGCCGGAAAACAACATGAATTCGGGCAACCGATAATTCCGGGGGAGAAGGACTCGGTCGATTTCTGGTGGGTACGGCCGAGTATATCTTGGCATGTCCGGCCGCCTCTGGGCTAGGCCATCCTCGATCATCCGCCGGACGTCCTCGAATCGGAGCCCCTGATGCGGTGCCTCCTGCTGGGCCGCATTCGGTCGTGGGGCCTGCTGCGCGTCGTCGTTTGGCCCAGCCTGCGTGGCCGTTTGAACAAGGGGCTCGGTCCGAATGACCGAGCTAGTTGACGCCAAGTGAGCGCCGTAGGTTTGGACCAGGGGCGTGTGCGTCGATATTGGGACGGCCGACCCGTAGTGGAGGTGGGTGCCTGGTGATGACAGCGACGCCTGTGATGATGGTGAAACAGTCGCATTGCTCTGACCGTATTGTTGTGATAATGCAGCGGCTGCGCCATTTGGACCAGAATGGGTGTGGACGGCCGCGGTATGAACTGGGCCGAGTGGATGGATCGTAGGATGTGCGGGACTGCTGTGCCCTAATGACACGGCTAAAGCATGGAGCGGCCCACGCACTACCTCTGCTGAGTACGTTGGCCCAGGACTTACCCACGTGGTTTGGGACTGCCCCCAGCTGTTTGTCGGCAGCACCGAGTGCTGGCCGTAACCTGATGGTTGGGGGTGAGTCGAGGCGCCGAGGCTACTGCCTTCGCCGTAAGGCTCGAATCTTTCACGCCCTCGGCTCCCTTGACCTGTTCTGGGAGGTGACGCCGATGAGGTTATCGGCATCCTTTCTTGAAAGAGCGTCCGTAGCTCCGAAGAGAACCTGTCCATTGCGGCCATGAAGGATGTCTCTATCCTATAGGTCTGCCTGGACATCATTTCCGCCACTGCCGCCTGCTCCTGCATGGATTCGGCCGAGCGGTCCGTTGTTACCGGGATGCTGGCCGAAATTCCGACCGAATGCACGGTCTCGGTGATTGGTGGTGTGGACTCAGGAGTCTCAGAAGTCATTTCGACCGTTTTGTTCTTGAGCTTTGCCTGTGCCCTGGTTTCCACCATAAGTTTTTTGACGAATATCCCACCGGGCGTGCCAAAAGTGTCTGCCGCGCAAATCTCACGGCCTGGGTTTCCGGGCCGAGGGGATCTGCGTGAAACACGCGGTTTCCTGCTTTTGGACGGGGTGCGTTTGTGCGCGGGCGTGCCAGCACGGTCTACCGTGCGTCGAGATGTTTGAGATGTTTGAGAGTGTTTAGATGGTGCGCCGGTCTGAACTCGTCTTCTAATCAAACGATTGTAGCCGAGAGAGGAACTAGTCTCGGCTGTAAGGTTCACGGCCTGAACTACAAGGCCGTTGAGTGATGGTGTTTGGCGGGTTTTGGGGCGGTGCTCCGGCGCGCCACTCGATGAGCGGCGGTCGTATGATATATGGGGTGAGTGAGCGAACAACAAGGATGGTGCTCCGGCGCCTTGAAAATCAAGGGTCGTTTGATATATTGATGAATGGATTTTCCTTACAAACTAACACTACTCCTAGGAAAGCAAGTAAAGATATTGAAAGTGCATTACAGGAAAATATAAGTTGCTCCGTGGGAGGCTTTTGTTTGGTGTTTGAACCTTTTGAAAGTGGTCCTGAGTCTTGTATTTATAGGTAGAGCTCCTGGAGGGGTAATCGAGGCTGAAAATCTGCATGGTGGAGCCTGATTACGCCAAGTGGGTAGTCTAATCGACATTTGGGATCGTGAAGTATGGTGGTGTGACTCCATGAATCCCGGTGAATCTCGGCCGCCGCCCTGATCGTGGGCTCTGCGCTTCTGGCCGTGGAGACGCATTTATTGCTCTGATAGCCAATTACCTAATCTCTCAAGCTGCAAAGAGCTTTGTGAGAATGTTGGTGTCTAATCACTCTGATCTCTGTCACCAAATCCTGACTCCAATCACTTCCCACCTTCCCTCGTGCATTAAATGCTCATTCTTGGCCAGTGGGTTTGCTGCAATAAACAGAGACCTTGCTTCATTAAATGGAGCGTGGGACCCTGCTGTCACGTGATGATCTGACTTTAATGCCTTTGGCCGTGACCTTGCTCGATCTCGGCCTCGGCCTATAACCTTGGCCGAGATAACCATGCCTTGGCGATTTTCCTCATGTTTCTCTGGAAAGCCAAACACCCTGACAAAACGCTGCGTTTCAGCTTGAGGCCGAGCAGAGTTATTCCCTCGGTCAATTCACAGCCGTGGTTTATTAGGCACAAACAGGGTAAAAAGACCGCCACCTTTGAAAGGAGATCCGGATAAGAGGGATACCAGAAAATATTGTGCCTTCCATGCAACGCACGGGCACAATACGAATAATTGCTTTGCTTGGAAAGCGCACCTTGAAGAACTCGTAAGAGAAGGTCACTGCACGGAATTCATTGCGAAGCAGGCCATCCAACGAATCGAGGACCGCGATGCCGCCAAGGAGCCACCTCAAAAAGTCATAAGGATTAATACAATCCTGGCTGATTCCGAGGAGTCTGGGCTGACCAGCAAGGAAAAGAAGAGGAAGATCAAACAGGCCACTGTCATCTCCCAGATTTCCACTAGTTTCCCACAGGCAGAAGACGATCCCGTGATCGGCTTCCAAAAGAAAGATCTAGTCGGCCTCGATCTGCCCCACAACGACGCCCTTGTCATCAGCATTCAAATCGCTCAGGCCATGGTCGATCGAATCCATGCAGACGAGGGCAGTGCAGCCAATATCCTACAATTGGCAGTCATCCAGCAGATGGGCTTAGAGACAAAGATCAACAAATCAGCTAGGTCACTAACCGGCTTCAATGGCGCAACAACGGTTACCGTGGGCACGATAGATCTCGACGTCTACTCCCCACCTGTAATCAGCTTGCAAACATTCATGGTCATTGATGAAGTCTCGCCCTACAATGGCATTCTGGGCAGACCATGGATCAGCAAGATCAACGCCATCACCTCCGCCACACATCAGAAAATCCGCTACCCTATCCCTGGGGGCGGAATCGGTCAGATCAACAGTGATCAAGCAATGGCGAGGAAATGCTCAGCTCAAGGGCTGAAGAAAAGCAAGCAAACACAGTTCCTCCCTGTAAATCAGGCAGATATGAAGGGAGTAGAGCAACCAGAGGAGAAGGCAAATCCCGTTCCTGACAGCCGAGCTGACCAGAAAGGAAAGGGAACAGCTACTCCCCAATAGCAATCAAAGAATCAGGACCAAGTCGAGGGAATCCGTCCAGAGGTCTCTCCTGAAGAAGGATGGAAGCCCGAAGAGGACGTCGAGCTAGTACCCCTTGATCCTGACAAGCCAGAGAGAAAAGCGCGGATTGGCTCGCGCCTAAGCCAGGAGGAAAAAGAAGAGCTTGCAACCTTCCTCCAGAACAACAAAGACGTATTCGCATGGTCGCCATCCGACATGCCGGGCATTGATCCCCAGATCATCTGCCATCGCCTACACGTCAACCCAGCAATCAAGCCTGTAGCGCAGAAGAGACGCAACTTCGCCCCCGAGCGGGTGGCCATCATTGAAGCCGAGATCGACAAGCTCCTAGCTGCCGGTTTCATTGAAGAAGTCTCCTACGCAGAATGGCTAGCGAACGTCGTTTTAGTAGCAAAGAAAGATAAAGGCCTGTGGAGAGTGTGCGTTGACTACACCGACCACAATAAGGCATGCCCTAAAGACAACTTTCCACTGCCAAGAATTGATCAGCTCGTCGATTCAACTTCCGGCAATCAACTACTAAGCTTTATGGACGCCTACTCCGGCTACAATCAAATCATGATGCATGAAGACGACAAGGCAAAAACCTCTTTCATCATCGAAAGAGGTACATATTGCTACAATGTCATGCCCTTTGAGCTGAAGAACGCCGGAGCAACCTACCAAAGGCTGGTAAACAAAATCTTCAAGGAGCAAATCGGCAAAATTATGGAAGTTTACGTAGACGACATGTTAGTCAAAGCTCCCCAGCGAGCAGACCACATCACAAACCTCGCCGAAGCATTCAACCTGCTCCGAAAATACAACATGAAGTTGAACCCGAGCAAATGCACATTCGGAGTCTCGTCTGGCCGATTCCTAGGATACTTAGTCACCCAAAGAGGAATTGAGGCACATCCGAATCAAATCAAGGCTATACTCAACATGAAGTCGCCTGCCACAACAAAGGAGATACAAAGTCTAACGGGTAGAGCAGCAGCTCTCAACCGATTCCTCTCGAGATCTACCGACAAGTGCAGGCCATTCTTCAAAGCCTTGAAGAAAGGACACAAGGACAAGTGGGATGACGAGTGCGAAGCAGCTTTTCAAAACTTGAAAACCTACCTCACCACACCTCCCCTACTCTCAAAATCGATACCAGGCGAAGACTTGTACATCTACCTGGCGGTGTCCGACTCAGCCGTCAGCTCAGCTCTCATCCGAGAAGAGCTGGGGGCACAACATCCGGTATTCTACACTTCAAAAGCTCTCCTCGACGCAGAGACTCGCTACCCGAAAATGGAGAAGCTCATTTTTTCGCTTGTAGTTTCCGCAAGAAAGCTAAGGCCCTACTATCAAGCGCACCGGATAATTGTCATGACAGAATTTCCTTTGAGATCGATCCTCCACAGCCCCGATGCCTCTCAGCGACTCATGAAATGGGCTATCGAACTCAGTCAATACGACCTCCTCTACCGGCCGAAAACCGCTATGAAAGCTCAGGCTTTAGCAGATTTTGTCGTAGAGTTTACTCCGACAGCCGAAAAAGAGAAGCTGGTCACGAAAAGCAAGGAAAAAGCAGACGATACCTCCCCCACCGATTCAAACCTACCTAACGACATGTGGCAGTTACATGTAGATGGAGCGTCAAATCACAAAGGAGCGGGGGCAGGCGTCGTCATAATCACCCCAGATGGAACTTTGTTGGAACAAGCCATCACGCTAGGCTTTCCTGCTTCAAACAACGAGGCAGAGTATGAGGCATTGCTCGCCGGACTGCGCCTAGCAAAAGAACTGTCGATCAAAAGATTGGCCATCTATTCAGACTCCCAGCTGATCATGAATCAAGCCTCAGGCGAGTACATGGCAAAACATCCGAGAATGATCCAGTACCTCGACAAAGTCCAAGGACTTTTGAAAGAATTTCCTACTTTCACCATCCAACAAGTTCCACGGGCAGAAAACACCCATGCAGATGCGCTGGCAAGCCTAGGATCAGCGCTGGACACCCAGTTCAAACGCTCCATCCCGGTAGAACACCTTGACCGGCCAAGCATCGAAGAAATAGAGCCAATCGACTCAATGCAGATCGATGAAGACCCCAGCTGCCAATCTACTTGGTGAATGGAAACCTTCCGTCGGATAAGTCCGAGGCTAGGAAGGTCCAGCAGAAAGCCGCGAGATACTACATGCAAGGCACCAAGCTCATTCGCAGATCATACTCCGGCCCTCATCTCACCTGCATAAAATATCCTCAGACACTTGAGGTCCTCTACAAAATTCACGACGGCGAGTGTGGCAACCACTCTGGAGGCAGGTCACTCACCCAGAAGGCTCTAAATATAGGCTATTTATGGCCTACCATGCGCCATGACTCAACCGAGTATGTCAAAAGATGTGATCGCTGCCAACGGTACAAACCGGTTCCTAACCTGCCTGCCGAAGTCTACCATCCACAGAACAGTCCGTGGCCTTTCATGCAATGGGCCATCGACTTAGTAGGCCCCATGCCAACGGCTCCAGCTAATAAAGAAATGATGATCGTCGCCACTGATTACTTTACTAAATGGATCGAGGCCGAAGCTCTATCCTCTACTAAAGAAGCAGACGTGGAACGATTCATCTGGAGAAACATCATCTGCCGATTTGGCTGCCCACAATCTCTTGTTACCGACAATGGCACACAGTTTATCGGCAAGCAGATCACCACATTCTTCAAACAATACGGCATTAAACAACATCTGTCTACCCCTAGATATCCTCAGGGCAATGGCCAGGCCGAGGCATCCAACAAAATAATATTGGATTGCCTAAAGAAGCGATTAGAAGGCGCCGAAGGGAAATGGGTAGACGAGCTCCCCGGAGTACTATGGGCTTACCGCACTACTAAACGAAGGTCAACTGGCGAAACCCCGTTTTCCCTCGCCTATGGAACTGAAGCGATCATTCCTCCGCACGTCACTGTCCCCTCCATAAGCATTGAAGTGGGCAGTATTGAGCAGAACTCCGAGCAGATGAGGCTCAATCTTGACTTACTTGAAGGCGAGCGCGAGAAGGCTATTGTTCGAGTCGCCTCCTATCAACAGCAGTTGAAGTCTTACTACGACAAAAGAGCCAAGGTCAGACAGTTTCAACCGGGCGACCTCGTGCTAAGAAAGACCTTCATCACCGCACAAAGACAAGGGTCCAAAAAGATGAAACCCAATTGGGAAGGCCCTTACATGATCAGCCGGTCTGGGGGCAGAGGAAGCTACACGCTCGACACCATGGAAGGGAAGGAGATTCCACGACAATGGAATGCCTGCCACCTCCAAAGATACTATCCATGACGCTTCTTCCTACTCGTTTAGTCCCCAGCAGATGACCGAGCACTACAACTATTGGAAGTTATAGTTCCTTTATTCAGTTATTTCCATTTCGAATAAAGCGATGTAATCTCATGAACATCAATAAAAGTTCAATTTCTCATTCCAGAATGTCAAGAAAATATATATACACAGTTGCCCATAAAAAGCGTCCTAAGGGAGACGCAGGGCGACGACCAGAAGCGTCCTTCGGGAGACGCAGCCCGCAAAGCAGCGTCCTAAGGGAGACGCAGGGTGCGCCAGGAATTTCTTAAAAGGAGGTCTCCATGCTTTCTGCGAGAAATATCCAGGTTCCTATCCGTTTCCTAAGGGGGGCAGGATAGCCAAACAGTTGCCCATAAAAAGCGTCCTAAGGGAGACGCAGGGCGACGACCAGAAGCGTCCTTCGGGAGACGTAGCCCGCAAAGCAGCATCCTAAGGGGGTTGCAGGGTGCGCCAGGAATTTCCTAAGGGAGGTATCCAGGTTCCTATCCGTTTCCTAAGGGAGGCAGGATAGTCATACAGTTGCCCATAAAAAGCGTCCTAAGGGAGACGCAGGGCGACGACCAGAAGCGTCCTAGGCTTTCTCCGGAAAAAGGCAGAATACGCCCGGAATCCCTCAAGAGGGACCCCGGCTTTTTGCAAAAGTCCTAAGGGAAAATGTACAGCCAAGACCTAGCCGGTTGCTCAAGCAGTCCACAAGACGATAGACAAATTGAAGTTGAAAAATAGTAAACTGAAATTTTCATAGCAAAGTGACCAAACCGGCCAAGATCAAACAAAAAGAAGATAGGTCAAACAAAGACCAATTGTTCTAAACAAAAAGCAGACTACAAAAGCTAAAAAGAAATAAAGGAGTCTTCATCTATTCAGAAGCGCCGGTATGGGAGCCTTGATCTGCAGCCACTTCGACGTCCACCTGATCAGTCACGCTCTCAACAGCTTCACATGCCTGATCTATGACGTCTGCCACTGCCTCATCGGCTGCATCCTCTCTTGCTCCATCGGCTACTGCCTCTTCAGCCACCTGCTCTTCAACTCCTTCCATGTCCACAGCATTAACCTGCTCAGGGACAAAGCATCTCAATGTCTTCATCTCCAATGGCAAAGAATGGATCTTTTCTATTTATGCAGTCCATGTAGCCCAGCTTGTACGCATCCACGGTAGCTTCAGATGGATTCTTCAGCAGACTCATGATAGGCACGGAATCTAGCCAAAAGCTTGTCATAGCTGTGAGAGATGTCGGCATTCTTGCGCTCAAGATGGAAGTAAGCGTCTTTCCGACTAACCAAGTCAGCAGCAGAAGAGTTAAGCTCGGAATCCTTCTCAGCAAGGGAACTCTTCAGCTCGGATATCATCGCCCTCAAATCAGACGTCTTCTTCTCATAGCGGCCTGCTCAGCAGAAAGCTTGCGAACTAGCTCGGCATTCTTCTTCTCCAACTCACTGAGCTGAGCAGAAGAGGGGGCAACAGCAGACGAATTTCGAATGGTCTCAGCAGCAAAAACAGCTCCTTTTTGAAGCAGATGAAGTGTTGCCTCCCTTTGTTTTTCCAAGGAAAGACTTGAAAAGGTACCAAGATCACCAGCTTGACGGATTTGATCAACCAGCCCAGCACAAGCGGATGGACTTGATAGAAAGTGCGTCTTGAGCAGATCAGACACGCCTACATCCCCCTGCAGGACTGGACTTGTCCACCTTGGGATCAGCCGCGGACGTTGCAGAAAAACCTTTCGCCCGAGCAAATGACTCTTTTGCTTTCTTAGCCTCTGCCAACCTCACTTCCAAAGGAATTGGTGGTGACGAATCAGCTCCACGCTTGACTGCTCGTGACTCAACAGCAGGATCATGGTGGTTGGGTGGATGAGCAGACCTCCCAGTTCGACCTCCACTCTTCGACTGGTGCAAACGACCCGAACTCCGGATAGGAACATCTGCATCTCTTTGCCTCTCAACAGGTGAACTAGATCGCGTACGGACTATTTCGCGGAGCAGATCATGATCTCCACACTCATCAGCAAAAGGCTTAAGGGGGACATCCCTAATGTTGCGCATACCACCAATCTTCTTGCTATCTGCACCAACAAGATGCTTGACCCTTGCAGATGACGCAAGAGTAGCTCCTATCTTGGTCTTCTCATCAGAAGGGAGCTTTGACTTCCTACCACCTTCAGAGACATGATCGACGGACAACTGCAAAAGAAGAAAAATTCTACAAGTTAGAAACCAAAGAAAAAAAAAAGCTGGCAGAAACAAAAAATAAAAATAAAAAATTAGCCCAGCACGAGCAGCCCAGCACGAGGGCTCACGTCACACAGTTCAGCTCCTGCTCCAATTCGCCTCCTGGCCCAGTTCGCTGCGAAGCTTGTGTCGCGCACATGGCCCAGCGAACAAGGCCTCTGCTTCGAGCCCAGCGCTTGCACCAGGCCTGCATCGCATCAGCTCCAGCCCAGACCAAGTCGCTCCAAGCTTCAGCATGCACCACGAACCTGCAATCCTTGCTCCAGCACGAATTCTCCAGCCTTTGTCAATATTGCCCACGAATTTGCAACTCATGCTGGACCACAACCTTGCTGCCAAAAGACAAAAAAATATATACGAATATATATTTTTACGAGCTCGACTTACTTTGGATACACGGCAACTCCTCTCTTCGACAGGCAGTACAAATTCTCCAAGATCTTTCTCAAGCTAGAAGGTAGAGAAGTTAAGTTTGCGATGTGAGAAAGAGTGAAGAGAAGCCCTGTGGTTATACAAGTTGGACAACCCAGCTCAAGAAGGAATCGCAAGCTTATTCCTATTGGGAATCCAACTCCAAGAACAGTCAGAAGCCTACTCCAATTGGGAAACAGATCTGCAAAAGGAGACCAACTCGCAGAAGAAAGCCCAGATACAGTTGGAGAGCCCGAAAAATAATTTCATCTCCTACATGCCACACAAGCGCCATGCAGAAGCTGGGGGGCATTTGTGGGAGCAAATATTTCGTCTCCAATCAGAGCACGCCACGTGGAAAAGAAGATTATCCCTTAAATTAATTAATTAAACCATTTATTGGGATAATTGATTAATCAGGATAATATCTTAATTATATGGTATTATCTCATCATTAATAAAGATAATACCATTAATTGGGATATTATCATAATAAAGGGATATTATCTTATAATTAATGAGATAATATCAATAATTTGGTTATTATCTTATCAAAGGGATAATATCCTAATTATCGGGTATTATCTTATAATTAAACGAGATAATTCAGATATTATCCGACTCGATCTCTACGAAACCCTAGCCCCGAGGCTACGAAACCATAGCCCCGAGGCTCCTATAAATAGATGACCTCAGTCATCATTCAAGGTACATCAAAATTCACATCTAAACCCTACTTCAGAAACCCGAGAAAATACCCGAAGCTCTCTCTCTCTCCCTCTCCACTCTCCACTCTCCACTCTCCATATTTTCCCCACACGGTTCCGGCCACCACCACACGGCTCCGGCCGCCCGGTTTACACCATACATAAAACTCCGTACCCTTTGCTTAGCTATTGTTTTCCATACAAACACTCGAACTAACTTAGGCATCGGAGGGCCTTTGGCCAACACCCCCCGGGTGTGGTCTATTTACTCCAATCTGTTTTACAGGAATCGAGAAGGAGAGAGAAGGAAGATCGATTCAAGGATCTAGAAGCGAATATTCTCCCGTGAGATTATTTGCACAAACATTTAGTATATAATTTAATTGTTGAAAATTGATATTTTCAAAAAGTATTTGAAATACATTTGGTGATTGCATATTGTGATTATCATGAGTTGTGATATACTATTGTCGAGAATTTCTATCTGTATTTGGTTATGTGTGGGGTACGTGGGGTGTTGGTAATGAGATTATGGAAAGAGAGTGGATTATAGTTTTATATCAGTTTGAAGTGCTATAAGCACTACCCTATGTACCTCCCCGAATTTGGAATATTGGAATTGGATAATTGGTGACATAGGATATTTGAAAATATTGGAACCCAGGCCTCCTTAAGGAGGTGTTTTGTAGACCCTTAGCGGGGTTAGTCTGCCTGCGTAGGACTGGTCACAGGCGTTCAAGTATTGAGGATTCTGCTATACGTGCTGGTAGAGTCAGTCCCCCGATTGGACGGCTCGTTCCCTAGACACATGGTCAATTGAGGATTCTTCCATGTGGTCTAGTCAAACAATCCCCCAGTTGGATTGTTACCCCAGTACAAACTTGGTAGTGGTCATAATTATATATCTATGTATATTATATTATATATGTATATATGTATATATATACCTATACATCCCTTCTTGTTTATCAGTGAGGATACTTCCTCACTCGCCGTGCCAACGGGAACACATTTCGAGAGAGTGGTTTGGGGAAATGGTTTTGTATGGGATGGGTGTTTGGATATCTTTATGAGATATGGATTTCACCGTGGTTTTGACGTGGTTATATATATCTATGATGGTTTTGAGTGCATGTTTTCTATATCGTTTTCCAAACGGTGGGGTTACTATATGTTGTTTTTAACTAATGGAACTTTGTTTTTGTCCACTCACACGTTTTCTATTTTGCGCCCCTAGGCAGTAGATCATCTTGAAATCGAACGGCCGAATCAAGTCGTCAACTCCAAGCCTAGCTTATGTAGGATAAACTTTTAATGAAACCCTTTAAACGGAACATTATTTCCGTTTGTAAATTGAAACCCTTTAGACTGCTCTAATATTCCCCATGTTAGGGTTGATTGTAAGGCTGGAGGCCTATGATGTAAATTGCATGACATTATCTTGTGCATGCTTGCTGGTTGGTGGTCATAACTGTGTTTTAATAGGTTGAGAAAATTTGGGAAATGTCCATTTTTCAAGGGAGACTCTACCGAAATTTTGGTAGAAAGTCTCGTCCATTTTTAGTAAGTAGGCCCAACATCAAACTGATGTCGGAATTACCACAGGATTCGTCCCGAATTGGGCGGGTCCTGTCAGCTTGGTATCAGAGCATTAGGTTCATTTTCCTTCAACTTTCACGCTTCCTTTGCATTCTTGAAACTAATGACTTTTCACGCTTCTAGAGCATTAGGTTCATAAAAGCCTCAAGTACTTGTTTTCTCAAAAGGAACTGAATTTGAGACAGAGGAGGTGGTTAGAGTTGATGAAGGACTATGATGAACTATTGAGTATCATCTCGGGAGAGCTAATGTGGTAGTAGATTCTCTTAGCAGGAAATCTTTTGGATCTTTAGCCCATCTTCGAGTGGATTATTTTATGTTGTTGGTTGAGTTGAGGAAGTGTTTAATTTGTCAGCAAGTCAAGGCAGAAGGACAGAAACCATCTGGGTTGCTACAAACCACTTCCAATACTAGAGTGGAAGTGGGAACACATCACTATGGACTTTATGTTCAAGCTTCCTCGAATGCGGGGAAGTCATGATGGGGTTTGGGTAATAGTGGATTGACTCACCAAGTCCGCTCATTTCCTACCTGTGAAAGAGACTTATACCTTGAATAAACTGGCCAAAATTTTATTGCAAAAATTGTAAGACTGCATGGGGTGCCAGTGTCGATTGTGTCGGACACAGACCCTTGGGTTACCGCCCATTTTGGAAGAAGTTACATGAAGCCTTTGGAACCAACTTACAGTTTAGTACTTCTTTTCATCCGCAAACAGTATGGACAGTCGGAGAGAACAATTCAAACTTTGGAAGACATGTTGAGAGCATGTGTGCTATAATTTCGAGAAGATTGGGATGATAAACTACCTCTTATGGAGTTTGCATATAATAATAGCTACCACTCAAGTATTGAGATGTCGCCCCTATGATGCCTTGTATGGAAGATAGTGTAGGACTCTAATTTATTGGGATGAAGTAGATGAAAAAAGATTGGAGGTATATGAGGATGTTGAGTCAATGAAGGTTAAACTGATCAGAGAAAGACTTAAAGCAGCCCAAGACCAACAAAAGAGTTACGCAGACAATAGAAGGAAGGATCTTCAATTGAGGTGGGTGATTGGGAATTTTTGAAGTTATCGCCTTGGAAAGGAGTAGTGAGATTTGGCAAGCAGGGAAAACTAAGCCCTTGCTACATTGGACCACATGACATTTTGGAGCGTGTGGGCCCAGTGGCTTATACACATGCTTTACCTTCAGAACTCTCTCGATTGTGCGACGTGTTTCACGTCTCCATGCTCTGGAAGTATATTTTGGACCCCTTCTCAAGTTTTGGAATCGCAACCGATGGAACTAAAAGAGGATTTGAGTTATGTGGAAAAACCAATTCAGATTTTAGATTGGAAGATGCAAGTACTACATTCTAGAGCAATTCCACTTGTGAAAGTTTTGTGGAGAAGTCATGCGGTGGAGGAGGCCACTTGGAAACCCAAGGAGCATATGCGGGCCCAATACCCTCTCCTTTTTGAGTGACAGGTACGAAATTTCAAGGATGAAATTTTATAAAAGGGGTAGGTTGTAATATCCCGCCCCGAATAATTTATTTAATTTTCTATCTTTTTAAAACAAAGGACAATTGTACCCTTAGGGTTTCTTAGTGGTTTAGGGTTGACTTTTGCTCCAGGATGGTTTGGAAAAATTTATTGGCTCCGTTACGTAGTGCATGAGCTCACAAGTTCGTAGACACGTAGTGGACCCAAATCGAAGTTGAAACGAGAAGTTATGATCAACAAAAGTGTAAGGGTATGATCGTAATTTTTACAAGTAAGGTGTTAAAAAAGTCAGATTTCTTCTTCTCTTTCCTCATTTCTCTCTCCTCACTCTGATTCTTTTTCCCTCGCGTCTCTACTTCGCGACAGTCACTGTGCAAACAGTCACTGTTCGTCATCCCCAGTGAAATTTGTCACCCTCCGATTGTTCCAACCTATGCCCCTACCCACAAAAGCTTCATCTACGTCTCCTTTACCTAACCCATTCCTCAATCGAACCCACAAACTTGAAGCATAGTCGAATTTTGGACTGAAACCGACTTCAAAACCTCCACCCGACGCTTGCTGGTTTTTGGGATTTTCTAGTGACTCCGGCCACCGATTTTGTCAAATAAGGGATGGGTTGCTTTTGGGCTGATTTCGTGATTTGAAGGATTGATTTAGACACCCAATTTGTCTGGTTGTTTTGGCAGTGTTTCAAGCTACTCTGGCCACTATTTGGCCGGGGTCAAGAACAAAAAACACTCCTCTAATTGTGCTTTACCTATTGGTATAAAAATTGATCAGTTGTTCAGAAATTTTCCAGTTGCTGGAAATTTCTCGTTCCACCCACCATCAGTGGCGACGCATGGCGGTGCGTCATCCAGGTGTCGACGAACTATTATCACCCTAAAATTAACCCCTTATCATCTCGAGCACGACTGTATGCTCGGATTAGCTAATTCGATCAGTTGAGTATTATACTAAAATTTGCCTATCGATTATTTTTCGGGTTCGATACGTTCAGTCTGTCAGAACTTAATGAAACTCTTGGGACTTATTGAATGGGTTTAGTTGAACCTGTAACAAACTTTTCAAAGATTGTGCACACATATTGTAAATCCCGGGGATTGGGGTTTTTGATTAAGGGTTTGAGGCAGAACTTTTTATTAATCAAAGTTTATATTCTTTCTTAGGCGCTCAAACTTCAAGGGATTTTTATTAATCAAAGTTTATATTCTTGGACTCAAGTGAGTGGACATTTAAGTTATAATGATTTTTCATACTATGATTATTTTATGAAATGCTTTACGAACCGATTAATTACGATGTATACTTTACGAGCATTTGGTTTCAGTTAAGAAAAGGTGTTATTATTATTATTATTATTATTATTATTGCTTTTATTATTATTATTATTATTATTATTATTATTATTATTATTATTATTATTATCATTATTATTAATAAGTGAGATTAGTTCGGGAAATTGAGAATGATTTGAGAACTGGATTTGAGAAAAGTTTTGGAAATTTTGTTAAAACCACCTAGATATCCTTTGGTTGCCTTCAAATTTTATGACGTCCTCGGACATCTCAGTTGCTTTCAGGAAATGGTTGGTCTTCGGACGATTTGGTTACCTTTGGATAAGTCTACGTGCGTATGACCATGCGCCACAAGTCTCGGGGATACCCAAACCATGTGCTGCGAGGAATGCGTCTCAGGCCGATTTTGTGTCCTCTTAGTTCTGATGTATCACACATGAAGCCACATGTGTGATACCTGGAATTGAAGGTACATTGTTGGAATTGACAAATTTTGGGTGATTTTGAAATCGGGTATTTGTCTTTTATTTGATACATTATGCTTATGTATGAATCTAATTTACTTGTACGAACATAGCATAGGATTATAATTGGTTTGCTAATAGTTTTTAAATGGCGGGGGTTAATTTGTTCTTACTATGTTTCACACTTAATTTTCTGTCCACTCACACTTTTATTGTTTTGTGATCCTACCCCCAGGCAGTAGACGAGTACTGGACAACCACTTGAGGGCCTTTTACCAGCTACTACTTTTCCTTCTTCTCCTCTCGTGTAGGGTTTACTCTGTTGTAAATAATTTTCTAGTTGTAAACTAACTGAACTAGTTATGCTATGATATAGTCCTGAATCCCTGTAAGGCTTGAAGCCAAAATAATTAATTGTTTTGTGTGTGAGCTTAACTTGTGCATACTGAACATTTGTGGAATCTTATCTTGTGACTCTATTTAGAGGTGAAATTTGTTGGTTTGCGCCTTTTTTAGGGGAGACTCTGCCGATTTTTTGATAGCAATCGAACCCTAAAGAAATTCTTGGGTTTAGGGCAAGAGGGGTATTTTAGACATTTGTGTTTAACACCTGCCAGGTGTTTGACACACACAGGGTTCGACACGGATTCCAAAGTGGAATTTGGGTCAGGTCCTATCAGTTTGGGTTTTAAGCAGGACCATTGTAACCCTTCCAACCTTCCCGGAACCCATGGTTGTATTTTCAGAGGCCCTTAACTGGTCATCCTTGAGTTGCTTGTATATTTGTGTGTTCTTAAAATAAATTAAATTTTTTATTAAAATAAAAAGTGTTTAATTAAATAAAAATTTAAGTTTGGGTATTGTATTTTTGCTTGTTAAAATAATAATAATAATAATAAAAAAATTACAAAATATAAAAATTACGAATTGGGACTTCTTTGTTTTCTTTTCTGTTTAGTTATTTTCTTATCAGCTAGTCTCTGTTGTTGTTTTTTAAATTTGTTGTTATGGCATTGCTTATGCCTAATTTCTAAACATTGCTTTAGTACCTTTCATTTGTTGTTATCACATTGCTTATGCCTAATTTCTAAACAATGAGGACAATGTTCATTTCTAGGTTTTGGGGTATTGGAGTTTAGTAAGTAAATTTGAATTTTCTTAATATTTTATTTGATTTTTTACTTGTTTTTTCTGTTTTATTTTAGTCTTTTTTTTTCTTTTTTAAGTCACTTTCCGAACACATTGGATGAGATATTGATAAATGTTTGCATGACTTGAATGAATTTGGATTTCCAAAAAAAATATTATTTAAATAAATTAAATAATTTTAAAAAATAAAAAAATTAGTCGCATCGTTTTAGCATGATATGTTTGAAATTTTCTATGCACTTGCCATTTGTTTCATCATTTCCCAATTTAAGGATTTGCATGATCAAAAGAATTGTATGAAACATAAATTTGTATAAACCATATAATTTGAGCTTTTGAGCCTTGTGCTTCATTTCATGAGTGTTATACAAATACTCTTATTTTCTTGTCATCAAAGTAGTTGTTTGATCTCATTATTCATTGATTTGGTTGAAAATTCATTCATTCTTATGCAATTTGATTACATGACATTTAAGAAATGATATTAAGGCCCTCTTTGGATCGCTTATGCCTTTCAAGCTAACCTTATGCATGCTTAAGCATAATTTTCCATTGTTAACCATTTTTAGCCAACATGTAAGCCTTTTTTTTCAAATTACCAATTTTTGTTCCTTACCTTTCTAGGGAACTCATGAGCTTTAATTTGGATGTGTTTTTCATGCCAAGTTTGGGAAGGGGTGTTACATTTTGAAAAAAATAATAATCACTCAATTAGTGAAAGAAAAAAGAAAAGTTGTGTTTAAAAGGCAGTTGATTTAAAAATCATTTTTTGGTTTCCTTATTGGCCTTAAAAGTGAATTGTTGGTTGTTCTAAAAAGAAAGGAATGTGTTAAAAAAAATTTATAATCATGATGGTTCCAAGTCTTGAAAATAATTGTTTTATGCTCTTACATTTTGAGTTCCCTTGACTTTGTATTATCCATACCTTTCATTTCTCACTCACCTTACACCATTGGCCCCATTACAACCTATGTTAAAGACCTAAATTCATCATAAATGTCATGTGATTGAATTGCAACAATTTTCCTACTTTTAAGTGTTATAGCATCCTTCTTAAGATCATATTAATGCAAGTTCTTCATTTTTCTATTGCGAGTTAAGTCCCAACTCTAATCAAGAGTCGAACTATAAATTTTTCAATGTGTGGGCTAGCTAAAGTTAATAGCTTTAAATGTAATAATAATTTTTTTTTTTTTTTTGTACTTACATTTTCTATAGTTTTTCTAGAAATAAAAGTATACATTAAATCATGTTAATTGTAAACACAAGAAAAAAAATGAAATTAGAGAAGCATATGTATATTTAAAATGATACATATGCATATAAATCATGTTAAAAATTCTTTTCTGTTGGAGACAAATTAATAGATTGGTGTTGAAATTGTATTTTATTATTATTTATTTTTAGTTAAAATATTAGGCTATATGTGATAGGACTCGACCCAAATTCCACTTTGGAATCTGAGCCGAACCCTGTGCGTGTCCGACACCTGACTGGTGCCAGGCACACTTGACCAAATTGATTTTCTAACTAAAACTCAAATTTTCCTTAGGGTTTGACTTCTGCTGAAAATTCGGTAGAGTCTCCCCTATAAATTACTCGTTTCCCAAACTTTTTCACATGTACAGCAGTACAACATGCAATTCAAATATCCACAACCGTTCAGCTTGCACAAAGTTAGAATACACACAATCTGACAACAAATCTTTGTGGCCCAGGCCTTACAGAAAATCCTAGGGCAATTTCAGAGCATTACTAATTAATTTATAGGAATAGTTCAATTACGGTAGAAATCCTACATAGTGGAAAGGGAGGGGTGAGTCAAGAGCACCCTGTGATGGTGCTCTGGTACATGACTACTGCCTGGGGGCATAAAACATTTAAAGTGTGAGTGGACAAAAGAGAGTTTTGGAAAATAGAATATCAACATACTAACCTTACTGTTAAAACCATTTGAAAATTCAATTATAACCATGTTCTGAATTCGTACCAAAAATCAAGCATGTATTCAATCAAATCATCAAAACCAATTGAAAGCATTGAAAAGTGATAATTCCTTTCCACCTAGGTGTACCCATAATAAATCCGTCAATTCCATGATTTTCTATTTAATTCCCATATTATACCGTCAATTCCTTGTGTCACATAATGCGACACATCCTTGCAGGCCTCGGTTACACAAGGTCGACCCAAGTCGCATTCCTCGTAAGACTCAGGGGACACTTGGTCAACCTGAGCCGCATTCATCGCTCCTCACGGTCCGGATGTCCCTTAGACTCGTGAGGCAACTATCAAACGCGCATTGACTCAACGAAGGCAACTAGGATGTCCGCGGACATCATCATATCCGAAGGCAACATTTTGGGTACCTATGGTGGTTAAAAAACCTTTCTTGGAAAATTATCATACTATTTGTCATTAAATCCTTAAATCCTGTTATAATTCCCTTCTCTACTTTCCAAGCCATTCACATTTAATCATAAACACAATTTAATAAAAGCATTTGAATTCAATATTTATGCTTGGAAAGTAAAAGTCATAAATAATTCATTCATGATCATTTAATAAAACTTTAATTGCATAAAATTCATTTAGAACACAAAAGCCCGCTCACTGAGCATCCGAGCTAGCCTGACCCTTCGAGGGTCGTTCATGCGGGTTCAAAGAAGCCCGGGTACCTATTTAAGCAATTAAAATATTTAATTAATAAAATAGCTTAACCACAAAATTTAATCAAACCCTGACCCCCGGCCTCAAAAGTGCGAGTGTAACATCCCAACCTAATTTAATTGTTTTAATCTATACGTGAAATACAATTTTGCCGTTGGGGGTAAGGGCACTTTGGTCACTTTTTGTTCGGAATTATTTTTGGGAGTTAGAGTTGCTCCATTGCGTAGAGCTCACTCTCACCAATTCGAAGACACGTAGTGGGCTCAAATCAGAGTTTTAATCTGGAAGTTGTGGTTTACGGAAGTGCAGTGGCACAATCGTAATTTTGAAGAAGTCAAAATTTAAAATACCCCAAGTCAGACCTTTCCACGCCTACATTTGATGAGTCCCAAGTCTGGTCATCTCAAGTCCCACAAATAATCTCTTCATTCCCCTACATAAAGTCCCACAAACTCATTATAATTCCCAAAAACCCATCAGAGCCTCATCAAAACTATGCAGACTTGTTCACAGGTCCAAAGCATCAATTTCCTGAGCTCGAAACGAATTAGTTTCTTCTTCAGACTTGTTCATCTGTGTCTCCAGTAGGACATATTCGAAAGGTAGCCTAATCGGAGAAATATAAACACCTCAAACCCCAGAGAGAACGACCAGCTCATCTCTGTCTAGTACTCTATGTTATGCACGGATTTGTCTTTGTATGCGAGTTTCTGTTGTGATTTTCACCTCTATTTCTTCACAAAAATTGTTTCTCAGGTTAAGTGCTACAACATATCCAAAATTCAATGTCTATCTACCTTAAATCGTGTTCAAGGTGAGACTAGTCTTGACTTTCGTTCTATTTGCTGGTTTCACTCTAGTGTACCAATATTCACTCTTCCATGTGGCCTTCCTCTGCTCTAATGGACAATTAACCTTCATCAACGTTGTTCCTCTATATCTTGTATATAATCTATCAAAATTGGAGCTTCATCCAAAAAGTGTAGTCATCTCAAAGCGTGTTGAAGTGTCGCCTGCTCATTCTTGTCTGTTGTATTGATGTAGGCTCGAATTATTTCTTACATGTCACTTTCTACTGATCATTCGACAATAATTTCTTCACACAGGTTGTTCCTTCATCAGAGAACTATGACATATCCAAAGTCACAGCAATTAGAGTTCTCTAACCATCTGAAACCTTGTTCAAGGTCAAGAAGTCCTCTATTCTGCTTTTTAATGCTACTGCACCTTACTCACTCTTGCATGTCGATTTCCCTTGCTCAAACGACCAAAGTTGCTTCTCGACAACATATCCAAAGATTCAAGTGTTGTTTGGTGGTTTTACTCCTTGGGGCCCTTCTTTTGCATTGCAGAAAGATTCAAAGGATTGAGGCACAAAGAATCACTCTGGGTGAAACCGTGGAGAGTTAATTGTGTTTTGGACCGTGAGTGAGTGGACATTTGTTTTCTAAATAGTTTTATAAAACTCTTGGATTGTGATTATTATTTGTGTTTTTTTTTTTTATGGAATTGATGATTTATGGTTACCAGTTTTCGAAATAGTATATTGTGCATATTCGAATTTGGTTTGAGAACAGTTTTGAAAGATTGTACATGGCTTGACAGGAGGGTTTGGTGTCCATATGAATCTAATTAAATGTCATGATTACACTCAAATATATGGCTATGTGTTTGGGTCATGGGTACATTATATATTGATACCTGATTATGGGAAGTTCAGGAATGTAATTTATTATTTTTATTATTATTATTTATAAAGGATTAGGGTGAATTTGTGTATGAATAGTGTTTTGAATATTAATAAAATTGGATGGGCTTATTTAGATTTTGTGCTTTTCTTAATTAAGATTTTATTTTGGTTTTCAACAAGAAAGTATCGGTATTATTTTTACTATATAATATTTATGTTAGAAGGAAACGATTTATTTAGAAATTGGAATTTTGCATCAAGATATGTACTTTCCCGGATTACTATACCCACACGTGGTGTTGGATTATCCGGCGTGTGGGCACATTTGGTTATATTAGTACTTTATCACACATGGCATTGGATTATCCGGCGTGTGATAAAGCTGTCCACGTGCGGAGGATATGGTTTGGTTGGGGCACACGTGGCGTTGGATTTTCCGGCGTGTGTGCTAACTTGGATACTGGTTACTTTACCCCACATGGCTTTGGATTATTGCGGCTTGTGGTAAAGGATCCGGACATTGTGATTACTGTTACTTTACTACGTGTGACATTGGATTCTCCGGCGTGTAGTAAAGTAACGGGGACAAGGATAATGATTTTTATACTATATTGGGAAATGGTTAATGTATAAAGAATTAACTTGTTGGTACTACTGAAAATAATTATATATTATCTGTCTCGTGATTAGGGACTGAACAACTATGTGTGGCTTGATCCCTCAGTAAGGGTACGTACATAGTCTGGGGTCTCACCCAGGTGCAGTCGCGATATTGCATTGGATCTAGAATTACTTCTTTTGTTTTTGATGAGTTTGGTTTTGACTTTGCTGGTGGTTCTACTTTCAATTATTTGAAGGGTAGAAGCATATTCTGTAAACTGTGTGATATTGCATTGTGTGTGCTGGCAGTTGGTTACTTAAACTGTGATTTTTACAGGTGAAAATTTTGGCAAATGTCCATTTTTCAAGGGAGACTCTGCCTAAATTTCAGCAGAAAGTCTCGTCCCTCCTTTCCTTGAAGAGGCTATATCATTAATATGTGGGATCGGCATTAGCTTAATGTTGGAAATACTGCAAGATTCATCACGAATTCCGAGGAATTTGGGGTAGGTCTTGTCAGCGTGTGCATAATTTAAGAAAGTTCTTAGGCCCATGTTCAATAGTTCCGATAGTTGGAATGGTCTGAACAGACCCAAGGTTAAGTAAGCGATTAAATTCCCATACTGGTCATTCCGGTCCCCTGTGGGGTCCACGACCTCCGATTGATAATCTGAGAGTTTCCTATAGGTTCAACACAATTTACTATACAAGCCCTGGAAGTTTGGTTTGTATCAAATGGTTGGATCGCTCACGATCGTACGATTGCATAATCGGACGATTACCGTTTACCTAAACTTTGAATTATTGAATTCGAGTATCCGGGACTCAGATTCTTGATCCGCGAATTCCTACATGATCTTAGATCAACATATTTGAAAATGAAGTTGATCCAATGGTTCGAACATATCGAACTCGGATAACGCCTAATATGCGATATCCGATCAACAGTCAAACGGTAACCAAATTGAAATCCGAGAGTACCGTCATGTTCGGGATGACGTGGGGATTATTTTAGGACCAAAACCCAACCCTGAGACCTCGCCACCGCCGGAGGGCGTGTAGAGAAATTTTCCAGCGATTGGAAAACTGCAAACCGCCGGTTAAGACCTATGCCAAAAGATCAAGCACATCAAGGGGAGTAACTTTATACCTTTGCTCGAAGATCAATTCCACTTTTAAAGCCCTTGAACGAAAGATTTCTTTTTTTGAAAAAACCTAGAAAGGTTTGGGTTTAGATTCATCATTTCTACTTGAAATTGGGTTGGGTCTTTGAGGGAAAACACAGAGAGAAGGTAGGGGAGTGTTTTGGAAGTGATTTGGTGGCGGGTGGTGAACGGAATTGGCCAGAAAAGCCCTCGAAATTTCTGGTTTCGAAACAGCCCGTTTTGGGCTTCACTTTGGCTCGAGTTTCTGGTTTAATCGCTTGGAATCAAGGCTTATATGGTTATGTATTTAAAGAGGAGAGAGAGATGAAGAGTTTGCAAGTTGTGGCACTAGCTTTGGTGGCCGGACGGTAGAGATATCTCCGTCTGAAGTTGGCCGCTCGTGCTGCCAGACAGAGACGAAAAATCTGGTTTTTTTAAAAAACTGACTTCGAAATATTTACGGTTATGCCACTGAGCTTCCATAGATCATAACTTCTTCGTTTTAACTCCAATTTGAGCCCACTATGTGTCTACGGACTCATCTCGACTTACTCTACGCAACGGTACTACTAAAATCCCTAGATTCTTTCTTGAACAAAAAGTCAACTTTTAAACTATTAAATATTCACAAGGTAAAATTGTCTTTTACTTGAATAAATTAATAATTAAAAATTAATTTAGGATCAGGTTATTACAATATGTATATTTAATTTGGTTTTTTTCCCAAATCTTCCCTGGGCTATAGCCAAGGGCAACCCTTGCCCCGGTTCCGCCCATGACTTTAATCTCAAGTTTATAACTGAGTGATGCATTGTAGCCCTCTTTTGAGTGATTCATTTGTGAGTGGACAACTTTGGTGAGATTTGAAGTTGCATTTGTGCTTTGTATGAGTTTCGAAATTGTGTGAAAACTGAGATTGGGGAATGGTTGCATTGTGCTATCACATCACTACACTTTGAGCATGTTGTGTTTTGAACTTTGCCGCCTTGTGAATGATGTCTAAAATAGAGCTTTTATTGTTAAAACTTTTGAGTCATGTGCATGAGTCGTTTCTCTTTGGAAAATGTTCGGAAAGATTGTTTTGAGTCTTGTTTTTTTTTTTTTTTTTTTTTTTGCTCAAGGACTAACAAAATCTAACAAGTTTTCTAACCACTTTGTTTTGTAGGGTCAATTAAATGTTTGTGGGTATCGTACCAGTTAAACACTCAAGAGACACAACTCCTCCTACTAGGGATGCCTACAGGTTTAAAGGCTTGTTGCATAAGCTCAATGCAATCGAGTTGACTGCGAAAGTGGTTTAGTTAACTTCTTGTTTTATTTTTCTCTTTGTTTTGTCTGTTTTGCTCGAGGACTTGCAAAATCTAGGTTTGGGGGTACTTGATTAGTGCATAATTTTATTTAATTTTGTACCCTTCTGCTTATGATTTCATTATGTTTTCAATTTAAACTTGTGCTTTTAATCTCTTTTGTGTTCGTTTTAGTGTAATAAGCTTTAAGACTCATTTAATGCATTTTGGAGTCAAGTTAGCTCAAAATTGTGTCTATTGATCAATCAAATTCACAGATTCGACTGTAAGTGCTTAGGAAGAACCACCTAATGACCCATACATCATTGGAAATATGTGGAAGTCTAGTTTCTGATGCATTTTACGGTTCATGATTCCGAGTCTTCTAGAGGAAGTTATGCAAGTTTTGGCAACATATGGCAGCTTAAGGTGAAATTCGGCAGCATCTGCGTTACTGTGCCAAAAATGATATTTGAAGGCCTTTCCAATTTTTGCTTGCCCTGGAATACATATGGTTGGAAATATATGACAAAGAGCTTCAAGATCCATATTTGTTCATAATTTTCTGAATGGAGGAACAAGCCCAAAATGAACCTACAAGAAAATTGCAGTGCATGACCTATGCATGACTTATGCATGAGCTAATTTTTTTTCTTGTAAGGAAGTTAGGTAGAGTGGGTGAAGTGGGTGTTGTAGGTAGGAGCAATACTCAATTCATATTTTTCCTTCCCTTATACCTATAAATAGTGAGGTTCTCCAAACTTACAAACACACCCCAAGGGGGGGAGCTCTCAAATATCTCTCTAGAGCTCCTCTCCCTTCTCTCCCTCAAATTCTCTTAGTTTTTCTTTTAAGTTCTCAATTGTTGTAACAAAACCCTTTTGCTAAATTTTCCTTTATGTTTTTCTTAGTTGTATTTATTTCTCATTATCATGTAATTTCAATTACGGTTCTTGTTCCTATTCATTATGCTTACAAGTTAATATGCTTGTTTAAATGATTGATCACCATTAAAACTTGTATGTTAGCTATCTTGGTTGGAATTAAGAGTAGACACCATATGCCTTAATTAGAATTGAACTATGAATAGGAAGAGTATGCATGGACATTGGACAACAGGAATTAGATACATGCTTAGTTGTTAAAACATTCTTATATGCTTAATGAATTTCTAATGCTTAATTTAGGTTCGACAACAAGTATCTAATTAGGAAATTAAGAATACAAGGTTAGGACCAGACACCATGGCTTAATCATACTTTATTTAGAATCAATCTGTGAATCTGAATTGAACTTGTTAAGTGATTTGCTTGAGTCAGTTCTTTTCTTTCTTTCTTGTTTTCTTTTTCTTTTCTTTCTAGTTTTCTATTTTGTGCAGGGAATCGCATTGAATCAATCTATAATCTATCCTCGTGGGATCGACCTCACACTTACATATGCTATACTACCGAACGACTAGTGCACTTGTGAGTATTACAAGTTGAGGATGCAGCTGAATCAATTTTGGCATAACTAATCGACAACAACAATTTTGGATCAAGACCAAAACTGGGGCAACAACATAATATGGTGGGAGGAGTAATTTGTTGACTTTTTACTAAAATCAAATCACTAAAACTATGCAATGTTCTAACAACTCCCTATACCATGTAAGAACTTGGTATGACCTTAAAGTGACCAACTTGTTCGACCAACAGATGTTGGATCGAATCCCATTACCTCGACCAACAGAACTTGGTATCAAACACCCCCCGTGGGACATAGCATGTCTTCGCATGAAATGGCATGGGCTGTCAGTGTAACAACCCAATTCTTAATTAATATTTAACTAATATTTTAACAAGGAAAAAGACTAAACTATTCTCGGAATAATTTATTAGGTTTTAAGTTGAATGTTTTTGACTGGGAAAGAATTTGGAAAATCCGCTTGTACCGTTGTGTAGAGTGCGACGACACAAGTCCGTAGACACGTAGTGCGCCCAATTCCGAGTCGTATTGAAGAAATTACGAGCAAATTACGAAAAAGGGCAAAAAGGTAATTTTTGGAAATCAGATTTTTAAAAAAAATCTGTTCCTCTCTCTCCATTCGACAGACCAGCCCCTCCCCTGATCTTTTCTTCTTTCCAGCCACCTTCTCACCCCCATAACCACCCAGCCATGCACCACCTCCGGCCAACCTGACTGGCCAAGCCCTCGCCGCCACCCCAGCGACCCAACCCGACGCCAGCCGCCGCAGGAAGCGCCAGATTCCGCCGGAATCAGCCGCAGAAAGTTCGCGTCAGTTTTGGTAGACTTTGCAAGCCTTCGTTCTCCCTCCTCCGACCACCAAATTGGACAAACTAGGTATGGTTTTTTCGACTGATTTTTACGTTCTAGCTGATGGTTGGGTAGGATTGGAGTGATTTTGAGGTTTGAAGGGTTAATTTTCGAGTTGAGTTTCGGCCGGCTTTGAGAGCTCTATTTCAGCCACTTACAGCCACTTTTTGGCCATAGTCGAAGAACAAAAGAGGTTCCAAATTAGGTGTTTTACCTAGGATAGAAGTTTGGGCTGGCGGTTTGGAGATTTTCCGGCCACAGGAAATTGTTATGCACACCCACACGTTGCCAGCGCGTGGACGGCGCGTGAATCAGGTGTCGGGGACCACTCTTGGTCCTAGAATGATCCTCGCATCCTCACGAGTGCATAGGATTTCGCGGATCTCAATTCGGATATCTTTTGAACCCCGAACGGATCTCGCATAATGTGTGATTTTTGTGTTCAATATGTTCAGACCGTTGGATCGTAGTCAGACTGGAGTATGTCGATCTAGGTACTTTCAGGATCGTGTAGGATTCGACGGATTGTGAATCTGAAAAAGCCAACCCTAGGGCTAGGTTTACGGAAAATCATTTGTCAGTCCGATCGTGCGATCGTGCGATCGTGAGCAATCCGACCGTTCGATCGAGACCAAACTTTCAGGACATGTGTCCTAGGCTTGTTGGAACCTCTAGGAACGTTCGGATCGGAATTCTGAGATCGTGGACCCCACGGGGTCCTGAGTTGACTTTTTGGGACTTTATCGCTTTTGTGTCCTTAGGTACTTTTAAATCGTGCCCACTGAAAGAAAAGCTAATGTAGGCATAGGAATGACCTTTAAAGTGATGCACGCACTTTTAGGAGCCGAGGGTCAGGGTTTTTAATTTAATACTATATCACTGAGCAGAGTTTTTAATAAAATATTATGATGATTATACAGGCACCCGGGCACCAGGTGACCCGCAGGAGGGACCTTCGAAAGGTCCAGCTAGCTCAGATCACCAGTGAGTGGACCTTTTTGTTTTCATAAATGCATTTATGCAATTTAATCTTATTACTTCATCGTGAATAAGTTATTCATTGCCCAAAGTTTTAATAGCTTGAGTTATTGTTGTTTTTATATGTTTATTTTATGTGCTGCTGAGTTGAAAGTGCCTAGAGACTTTGGCATAGCAGAATTTTTAGATGATTAACAGATAAATTGGCAGCAGAGTTCAAGGGCAGATAAGAATTCAATTAAATTCTTATTTACTTTTCAGAACTTTCTATTTTCTTAAAAGCCACCCTAGGTACCCAAGCATATTAAAGGTTGCCTTCAGTTATATGTTGCCTTCGAATTTAAATGGTTGCCTTTGGTTATAACGATGTCTATGGACATCCAGTTGCCTTCGGTTATAATGATGTCGACAGACATCCAGTTGCCTTCGGGTAGGTCAGCATGCTTGACACAGCCCCACGAGTCTCGGGGACGCTCGAACCGTGTGGTGCTAGGATTGCGGATCAGGCCGACCAAGTGTCCCCTGAATTCTGCTAGGGTTGCGGCTCGGGTTGACTTTGTGTTTCCCGAGGTCTGCTAGGAAGTGTCACTCCAGTGGCGCTAGGATGTGTCACTCCGGTGGCACAAGGATGGAATTGACGGAATTAAAAGGAATTGACGGAAACTAAAGGAATTGACGGAATTATACATGGGTACACCTAGGTGGTAGATTAAAGTTGATTTTCAATGCTTTCAAGTAATTAATGTTTAATTAAATGTGTGATTGTTTCTCTCTCTCTCTCTCTCTCTCTATACATATATATATATATATATTTATATACATTTGCATTGCTTTCAGTGCAAGTTTATTTATAAAAGAAGTGATTTAGTTTTATATTCTGTTTTTTTACGGAGGGGTTAGTATGTTCTTATGTATTTTCAGAAAACCTTGTTTTTGGTCCACTCACCCTTTAATGTTTTGCGCCCCCAGGCAGTAGTCGTGCATCAGTGCGACACCACCGGGCCGAGTCCATCTTCCGCCACCTTCCTTAACAAAGTAGGGTCTTGTGTAATTACTTTATACCTGTAATCTAATCTGTGTAGAGCTCTGATATTTCCCTAAAACATTTGTCTAATTGTTAGTATGTAAATTTTTGTATGCTGGCAGTTGGTGTGTTTGTTATATGCATGTTGACAGGTGTAATTTTAGGATTGGTCCATTTCAGGGGAGACTCTGCTGAGTTTTTCGGCTAAAGTCAAACCCCAGTTTTAAGTGAAGCTTGACTAGAAGGGCTTTTAGGTCATTTGTGGCCGGCACTTGCTAGGTGTCGGACACGCACAGGGTTCGGCTCAGATTTCAAAGTGGAATTTGGGTTGGGTCCTGTCAGTCAGGCCTTGGCGTCCCCACCCTTACCTTGCCCCACAGGCAACCCTACCGATCTGCTGATTCCAATTGGCTCTTGTGCCTACTCAACGATACTTGAACTAAAAAAAAAAAAAACAACACCAAAATTTCGGCAATGCGTGGGTCCTGCTATTTTTTTTGTTTTCGTTCCTTTCTAGTTCCTAGTGAATTAGAGACGAGTTCGACATTGCCATGAAAAAATAATAATAGCCATATCAAGACGACAGAAAGCAATCTCCCACAACAATTGAAATGTCAAAAATGCAAAAAGAATGAGATGCAACATGAGGACTTCCCAGAAGGTCACCCATCCTAATACTATTCCTGCCAAAACACACTTAACTTCAGAGTTCTGATGGGATCCGGTATATGTGAGTTGGTATGAGCGCATATTTTAGCTTATAATGCCTAAAAGTATATAAGCAATGTTTGAGTCATGCCATATGACCATGGGTTGACTATTGAACATCCCCTGCATGACATAACATGCTGTCTCATGAAATGGAATGGGTTGTCAGGCATTGCCGTCGCCACCCCTACCTTGCACTATGCGCAGGCCTACCGATCCACCAGTTCCAATCGGCTGTGGGGCTTACCCAAAAATTTTGATAGCGCATCAGTCCCTCTATTTTTTCATTTTGGTTCCTTTCTAGTCCCTCGTTAATTAGGGACGGCTCTACTAGGTCATGATTAAAAATAACAGCCAGATGAAGACAACGGAAAGCACAAGCCCACGACAATTGAAATGTCAAAAACACAAAAAGAAAGGGATGCAACACGAGGACTTCCCTCGGAGCTAACCCATCCTAGTGCTACTCTCGCTTGACTTCGGAGTTCTAATGGGATCCTAGGCATGTGAGTTGGTATGAGCGCATTTGTTAGCTTACAACAATTAAAAGTATATAAGCCATGTTTGCCATATGACCATGGGTTGCCAATCGACTACCCTAGGCCTGCCGATCCGCTAGTTCCAATCAGCTGTGGGGTCTACCCAACAATAATTGAACAAAATAACAACAAAAAACCCCAAAAATTTCGACAGTGTGAGGGTCCCACTATTTTTTCGTTTTGTTCCCTTCTAGTTTCTAGTTAATTAGAAACAAGCTCCACGGTGTAATGCAAAAAAACAACAGCTAGATAACAACAACGAAAAGCAAATGCCCACAACAATTGGAATGTCCAAAACACAAAAAGAAGGGGACAAAGGAAGGACAAGCAGCCGCATGTCATCTACTATGCCTCACGGACCTTGAATGACGCTCAATTGAACCATTCCACCACTGAAAAAGAACTCCTTGCTGTTGTGTTTGCTTTAGATAAGTTTCGCTCTTATTTACTTGGAACTAAAGTCATAATTTATTCTAACCATGCAGCGTTGAAATACTTGCTCATGAAGAAAGAAGCCAAACCAAGGCTTATTCGATGGATGCTCCTTCTCCAACAGTTCGACGTCGAAATCCGAGACAAGAAAGGAAGTGAGAACGTGTTGGCTGACCCCTTGAGCCGTTTGGTGCATGATGAGGAGCCATTACCTATCCCAGAATTATTTCCAGACGAGCAGCTGCTGTCCATTGAGGTAAGTGAGCCATGGTATGCTGATATTGTGAATTATTTAGTGTCTAAACAAGCTCCAAGCACACTAAACAAGCACCAACGTGATAAACTTGCAAAGGATGCACGGTTTTATGTATGGGATGACCCGTACTTGTGGAAATATTGCTCTGATCAGATTCTTCGTAGATGTGTACATGATTCGGAGTTTAATTCAATTTTAACTTTCTGCCACACATATGCATGTGGGGGTCACTTTGGCACTCAAAGGATAGCCCTTAAAGTTCTAGAATGTGGATTTTATTGGCCTACTATATTTAAGGATGCTAGAAT
Source organism: Prunus kanzakura (assembly GCA_020521455.1). Taxonomy (NCBI): domain Eukaryota; kingdom Viridiplantae; phylum Streptophyta; class Magnoliopsida; order Rosales; family Rosaceae; genus Prunus; species Prunus kanzakura. The sequence goes on along the minus strand of BPUM01001002.1, from coordinate 31,322 downwards.
TTTTTGCATAACCTGTGATCGTTGTCAAAGAACAGGGAATATAGGTCCAAAAGATCAAATGCCGCAGACCCCAATCCACTTTGTCGAAATCTTTGATGCTTGGGGCATCGATTTCATGGGTCCTTTTCCTTCATCTCATGGTTTCAATTATATTCTACTTGCGGTTGATTATGTATCGAAATGGGTGGAAGCGAAAGCCACCCGTACTAATGATTCCAAAGTGGTTGCAGATTTAGTCAAAACTAACATATTTTCCAGATTTGGAATGCCGAGGGTACTTATCAGTGATGGGGGTTCCCATTTTCGCAATCGAACCATAGAGGCGCTGCTTAAAAAGTATAATGTCACACATAGGGTCTCGACACCCTATCACCCTCAAACAAGTGGGCAAGCCGAGGTGTCTAATCGAGAAATCAAGCAGATTTTGGAGAAGACAGTTGGACCCACTAGGAAAGATTGGAGCTTGCGCTTGAATGATGCATTGTGGGCATACCGTACAGCCTATAAAACGCCAATTGGGATGTCTCCATTTCGGCTCATCTATGGGAAACCATGCCATCTTCCAGTTGAGTTGGAGCACAGAGCGCATTGGGCAGTCAAAGCATTCAACATGGACATAGATGCAGCTGGTCTTCATAGGAAGCTTCAATTGAATGAGCTTGAAGAGATTCGGAACGAGGCTTATGAGAATGCTCATATCTATAAGGAGAAAACGAAGGCATTCCATGACAAGATGATTCGTAGCAAGACGTTCTCTATAGGGCAGAAAGTGTTACTTTTCAACTCACGCCTTCGATTGTTTCCAGGTAAGTTGCGTTCTAAATGGATTGGTCCTTTTGTTGTTACTAATGTCTTCCCTTATGGTGCAGTCCAAATTCAAAGTTTAAAGATAGGACATGAATTCAAAGCCAATGGACACCGTTTGAAGCCATATTATGAGTGTTTTGAAGAGCATGTTGTGGAGGATGTACCCCTCCGTGCCGTAGGACCTCATGGAGCTTAAAAGGAGGTATCGTCCGGCTGGAGGACGTTAAAGCAAGCGCTTCTTGGGAGGCAACCCATGTGTTTCGAATAAAAGGACTTTGGAATATCCGGCTCCTACAACCAGATTTGCTCTCTTTTACCCTTCTCTTTATTGTTTTTACTTTGCCAAGATTGTCTTGTTTGCTAGCTATCTTTATTGCTTTCTTATTTAAGTTTATTTTTGAAACATTGAGGACAATGTTTGGTTTAAGTGTGGGGGGGTAAACAAAGTGCTTTTCATGAATTATTTTTGAATTTCACCCCTATCACTATTAATGTTGTTATTCACTGTTTTAAAGTGTTTTTGTGTCATTTATAACCAAAAAGAGTCGTTTTTGTTGCTTGTTTGTGTCTTAGGGTACCTTCCAACACAATGATGAGGATTTGGTTTTTAATTGCATGACTGCTATGGAAAGTTGCAAACATGGGTGGAAGTTTGATATGCTCTTTGGTTAATACTTAGTTGTAGTCATCATTTACGAACTCACATGTAAGCACAAAAAGAAAAAAATCAGTTTTTGTAACATGCTTGAAGGAAGAAACTCAAACTAACGCTACAACCCTGTGATACTTGAGCCTAGCCTTTGTTTGGAGAGTTATTAATCTGGATATTCTTGTTTTCTAAAGTCGTTGCATGATCTCATTAGTTCTTTGCTTGGTTGCTACTTAGAATGCGTTTTCATCATTTAAGTTCCAAATACTAGAACTCATGCCTGTTTCATTCAAAACGTAAAATGAAGTGCATAACAAATAACAAGATGAAGGTGTGTAGTTACCACCAGAGCCAAAAAGCCTTATCCCTTGCATTTATATTGTAGGTATAACCCCTTTGAGCCTTATTTTGCCTATTTTCTTTGTGAAGCCGGCATTAACCTTACCCAGCCTAGTACAGGAATATCCATACCCTTGTTCTTAAAGAATAGTGAAGCATGACTTGTTGGGAATTCCTTTTGTCTACGATTTGCAGAAAAACAACTGTGGGGGGGGGAAGGAATTGTTCTTTTGAGTTGATGAAAAGAGGAGTTTTCTGTGTGGTTTCATTAAAAAAAATTTAAACAAAAACATAAATAAAAAAAAAGAAAAAAAAAGAAAGAAGAAGAAAAACAAGATGAAAAGAAGTAAGAATGAGTTCACAAGTATTGGTTGTTGAAGAAGGGTCCAAAAATGTGGATCTTCCCTTTGTGTTTAAAGTGTGGATTTCATTACTTTGCTTCCTATTTCTTTAAGAACCTTTGTGTACCCTTAACCCTTCTTTGTTAGCCAATACCTTAGCCCCATTTATAACCCTTAGACTTTTATCTTGGTTGTTATGTGTTTCAATATGTGGAGTTTGAAATTGGCACGAGCATATGGAATCCCTGGTTTTCGCTTCTAAGTAGTAGCATTCCATTCATGAGATCATATACAGGTTGATTTAATAACTTCAGAAAGTGCCTTCTTTGTTATAATATATGTGAGTGCTAGTCTACATGTTTACATCAATCTTCTCACATATACTTAGTCTAGGGAGTGTAGTCAGAAAATCTACGTGAAAATAGAGAGTATATCTGGTGAGGAATTGAGGGAATTCTCTAAGGCATGTTACTACATTAATAAAAATAAATAAAAATAAATAAATAAAAGTTGTTTTAAATGATTAAGTACGAGCTCGAGGGTAAGGATGGCTAAAATCTGTGTGAGTAGTGATTTTTAACATGTCATGTTTCATTGGAAATCCTTGAGGCAATTGTTGGAAGGTTTAGGTTTTATTTTGTTTTCTTTGTTTTGCTAGGGACTAGCAAAAGCTAAGTGTGGGGGAATTTGATAGGAGCATATTTATGCGACTTTGCTATCTTATTTCTTTGCATTTACTTAGTTAATTCCCATTTGTTGGAGTGATTTAGCTTATTTTCGTACTATTGTAGGTCCAGATGTCAAGATTGGTAAGAAAGGGCATTTTGGGGCATTTTAGAGTAGTTTTGGACTTGGAATGGATAGCATATGCATGGGGCAAGATGGATGGACGTGTTTGAAGTTCAAAGAGGCTAGGAATGTGCTAAAAAGATGGGGAAATTAATTCAAGAATCAGCTTCTTAGAAGAAAGCATTGGGGCCGCACCTTTCTCCTAAAAAGCTGGCGCATGGGCCCTATCCTTGTTCCAGAAGAAATCTGCCAAACAAACCCTAATTTCTAGGGTTTTTGCTGGGCCCTTTTACCCTAGATCTACCACATATATAAAGGAGGGGTTGCCACAGGAAAGTGGGTGTTTTTATTGGGGCCGTAGCAAGAGAGGAAAAAGAGAGAAGAACTTGGAGACGCAACCTGCTGCATCCATTGGGGTTTTCAGAGTTCTTCTTCCCTGCTTTAGTTAAATGTTTATTCTAGATTGCTTTTCAGTTATTATGAACATGTGTAACTAAATTTCTTCTTAGTTAGGGGTGAAATCGAAGCCATGGACATATGTTTTATATGAATTGATTACTTCCAGTTATGGTTTTATAAAGTATGAATGTGATTTACTTTTCTGTTTTATTGAGAACTTATTCTTGTATGCTTATTAAGGATGCTAGAATATAAGGGAATTTCACCTAATCGTTATGAACTTATATTCACAAGTGGTAAAAGTCACTAGTCATGATTGAGTTAAGTAAGTTCTTGGCAGGAGTATCATGCTTTTCATAGTTACAAATGCTTTGTCAATGCTGATGATTTTCACAGAATTTAATGATCTTTGATATGTATCTTTATCATGCTGCTCATATAGGGAACTTGATGAGAATAATTTGATTGTGTCGCTGAGTCCAATTCAATGAACTTAGGAAAATCTGAGAGTTAATTAGTGCATTCACAATTAATTTGGGGCATTGTCATTCATACTTTATAGGAAGAATAACTGGAGATCGATTTGTATGCATATGTTCCATGTGTGGAGAAGGATCCTCTAGCTATCCCTTCATCCATACTTCATTGACAACTTAGTTGTTTGCTGCTGTCATTATTACTTTAGTCTAAATCGTCCAAATTTCCCCCAATCATTGTTTTCCTTAACTTAGTTTTCAGTTTAATAAGTTTAATTTGTGTTGATTAGCATCCCTCCTAATCCCCGGAATAGAACGATCCCTACTTACTCGTACTACGATTGCATAATTCATAGGGTTTAATTTGTGTGTTAGTTATTTCTCACGCCAACTCGCTGGACTTCGGAGTTCTAATGGGACCGGTGCATGTGAGTTGGTATGAGTGCATATGTTAATTTATAACGCCTAAAAGTATATAAGTCATGTTTGAGCCATGCATAATCACCAGTGCGTGGGTAACACAGTTTTTTCATTTTTGTTCCTTTCCAATTCCTAGTTCATTAGAGATGTGTTGCACGATGTCATGAAAAAAAAAAAAATACAGCCAAATGAAGATGACGGAAAACAAAACGTCCACGACAATAGAAACGTCAAAATTGCAAAAAGAAGGGGATGCAACATGAGGACTTCCCAGAAGGTCACCCATCCTAGTACTATTCTCGGCCAAACATGCTCAACTTCGGAATTTTGATGGGATCCGGTGGATGTGAGTTTGGTATGAGCGCATCCATTACCTTATAACGCCGAAAATTATATTGGCCATATTTGAGCCATGCCATATGACCATATTTGAGCCCACGAGACATGGCATGTTGTCGCATGAAATAGGATGTGCTATTAGACCTTGCCATCGTCACCTCTACCTTGCACCATTCGTAGGCCTGCCGATCAGCCGATTCTAATTGGCTGTGGGCCCACCCAACTATAATTGAACAAAAAAACAAATACAACCCCAAAAATTTCGACAGCTCGTGGGTCCTGCTTTTTTCGTTTTCATTCCTTTTTTTGTTTGCTAGTTAATTAGAGATGAGGTCCATGGTGTCATGAAAAAAAAAACAGCTAGGTGAAGACGATAAAAAGCAAACGCCCACGACTATAGAAATGTCAAAAATGCAAAAAGAACGGATGCAACACAAGGACTTCCTAGGAAGTCAACCATCCTAATACTACTCTCGCTCAAACTCGCTTGACTTCGGAGTTCTGATGGGATCCAGTGCATGTGAATTGGTATGAGCGCATCCGTTAGCATATACCACCTATAACTATATATGCCATGCTTGAGCCATGCCATATGACCATGGGTTGCCTATTGAACACCCCACGCATGATATGGCATGTCATGGCATGAGCTGTCAACCCTTGCCATCGCCACCCCTACCTTGCGCCACGCACAGGCTTGCAAATTCATCGGTTCCAATCTGCTATGAGGCGTACCCAACGATAATTAAACAAAAAAATAAAAATAGCCCCAAAAATTTTGGCAGTTCTTAGGTCTAGTTAATTAGAGACAAGGTCCATGGTGTCATGAAAATAAAACAACGGCTAGATGTAGACAATGGAAAGCAAACGCCCACGACAATTAAAACGTCAAAAACTCAAAAAAACAAAAAACAAAAAACAAAAAAAAGGGGATGCAAGACAAAGACTTCCCAAGTGGTCAACTATCCTCATACTATTCTCGCCCAAACACGTTTTACTTCGGAGTTCTGATGGGATCTGATGCATGTGAGTTGGTATGATGACATCTGTTAGCTTTTAACTCCTAAAAGTATATAAGCCACGTTTGAGCAATGCCATATGTGTTAGTAGTATGCCCTAAAAGCCCACTAATTATGTGATAATTAATATTAATGACATCTTTTGTAATAACTTACTAAGTTATTTATTGGCAACACTAGTTGTTTTCAACCATAATAATTGGTCTATTATCATAACAGTAAAACAACTATAGTCTTAGGAATATATAAGTGGACATGAGAACTATGTAATGAGATAATATACATCAAGACTTATCATGATCCCTAATCCGAAATATGTTCTTGGTCATAGGATTATCAATTGGGCGTTGATATTCCACCAAGACCAGTATGTTAGTAGCATGCCCTTAAGGCCAACTAATTAATATGAAAATTAATATTAAAGACTTGTTTTGTAATAACTTATTCAGTTATGGGCAAGACCAGTTGCTTTCAACAATGATAATTGGTCTATTATCATAACAGTTTAAAAAACTATAGTCCTAGAAATATATAAGTGGACATGAGAAATATGTAATAAGATTACATACATCGAGACTTATCATCGTCCCTAATCCTAAATATGCTCCTCGTCATAGGAGTATCAATTGGGCATTGATATTCTACAAAGACCAATACACGCAATATCTTCTCTATATGTACAGTATGACGAGGTCTCAAGTCATTGAGTGTGGTGACATTGAGATATGTATGTTAAGTGCTTGTAGGAGAACAAGTACACTAAATGCAATCAAATACATGAGTTCTAGAATGAGAGGTCTTTACTCATATGTCAAGCTAGAACTTATGGATTGCAATGGTGCAAACTAATCCTTATACCTGAGAACATCATAGATGTCTTGTGGCTATGTTGTTAATCTTTGAGGGCTCTATACAATTATGTTGAAGATGCACTACTACTGTTAGTACGAATTTTGTATTGGCATTTCCTAGATTTTAGCATAGGTTGAAAATTAGTTTTGTAACGAATTGTCACTGGAAGTGTTTGGCTCAATTCTTTCAACCACGTTCTTCCGAGGCATGACCTGACCATATGAGAAACTTGACAACAGGTAAATCATCACACAATCCATGCATTCAAAATAGATTTTACAGCTGAGTTATTTTTATTATCATTATGAGTTAGGTTGATTTATTAGTTGTTTCTACAGTGACGTGCAATTTTGTATATCTCCTAAATACCTTGTTTTAGGAAAGAATTCTTTTCTTGTAAAAGCAGCTGATTGGTGTCCTTCACTAAGACACCATATTGAATTAGGATTTGTATTCTTATTTTTGGTCAAAAGCTATATGCAAAATTGGATAGCTTTTGGTAAGCTGACGTGTTGGCTTCTTTGTAGAAACCTGGTTGAATTCAGGTTTGCAAGTCCTAATTGAATAGAAGTTTTGGTCTATGAGGTTTTCTCTTCTCGGAGAGAAAACTGGTGTTGTTTAAAAAGAAGTGTCTTGTTTTTCATAAGGTTGCTTTTGACGTTTCAATTTTAGAGCATATTGAATCTTTCTTGTGCAAAAGCTGCTGTGCTTATTTTTCTTCAGTAATCATCAAGTACTCTTTTGTTGCTTGGTGATTTATTGAATTCTTTCATCATTCATAATTGCATACATATGCATGTCGGTGGACTCGTATGGTTGAGGGCACCAAAATCATTGTGACGTTTATCCTCCGGTGAGTTTGAAGCAATCGTGACCAGCATTGGCGTTCAACGTAAGGAGCTTTGAAAATCATCCCGTGACAGAAGTTGAATTACACAGAAGTCGGTAAACTTTATCTAGATTGAGTCTAGGATAAATGTGTGAGTACCTCTTGTAATTTCAATTCTATAGTGGATTTGTTCTGGACTAAGGAGTCCCCGTGGATTTTCCCCAAGGTGGGGTTTTACCACGTAAAATAAACATTTGCGTATTCTTTTACCTTTCAGCACTGGCACATCTCAGGATTGATAACCCACATCAATCCTGCTTCGAAAGTCTATTGTTATTTATTGATAATAAATTTGAATAAGCCTATTCACCCCCCTCTAGGCTTTTCTTAGTTGTCCTACAGGTATTTTCAATTGGTATCAGAGCAGGTTGCTGGACATACTCAGCAAGATCTAACGTACCTTAGGATGGATCGTGCCGCGGGTTCTGTTGCACATCCCCCATACTTCGATGGTCACAATTATGGTGCTTGGAAGGCTAAAGATGAAGTCGTTTCTCTGGGCCCTAGATGAACGTGTATGGTATACAGTAGTGCATGGATTTTCTGAACCCAGAAAGACGATCGGAAAAGGAGATGGTGAAACCACAGTTCTCAAAACTAGAGAGGAGTGGACCACTGCAGAAGCCACACATAGCACTAATAATCAAAAGGGGTTAAATGCTATATTTACTGCTGTTTCTTCTGATCAATTTGAATATATCTCTAGTTGTGATACTTCTAAGGAAGCTTGGGATATTTGCAGGTCACTCATGAAGGAACAGATACTGTCAAGGGAGCCAAGCTTCAAATGCACACTTTACAGTTTGAGACAATCATGATGGATGAGAATGAAACCTTTTCTGAATTTTATGCTAAACTTTGTGTTATTGTGGAATGCATGTTCAAATCTAGGTGAAAAAATTCCAGAAGATAGGGTGGTGAAAAAGATTTTAAGGTCCTTGCCTCAACGTTTTTCACCAAAGATCACAGCCATTGAAGAGATTCGTGACCTGAACACTCTGAAAGTTCGTGAACTCATAGGGTCCCTTCAAACCTATGAGATGAAACATTTAGCTCCTAAAAAGAATAAAAGCGTTGCTCTCAAAGCAGTTGATAAAGAAGATGGTGAACACCAATCTGAAGATTTCAATGGGGAGGAGTTTGCTTATCTGTCACGACAGTTTCAAGAAGTTTTTCAAATATCAAAATTCCAGAAGTCACGACTCAAGAAATCACTCAGGTACAAATTCAAAAATTAAGCATGGTGATTATACTGATGGTAATTTTAAATCTCGCAGGTTTAACTGAGAAGAAAACCTCTAAAGAGAGAGTCAAGTGCTATGAATGTGAAGGATATGGGCATATTTCCTCTGAATGTGCCAACACACAAAGAAGCAAAATGGAAAAGCCAAAGCACTGAATGTAACCTGGAGTGACAGTGATTCAGAATCTGAAAGTGAAGAAAATACCATTGCTTTAATCACTACTGTTAGTTTGGATAAAGCACAAGAAGACAATGGGAATGAATGAACCAAACATTGATTTTGTGCTGGAAAAGTATGACGATCTTTTGGCTGCTTCTCAGAAACTCAACAAACGAAACATAGAGCTTGCAAAAGAGTTGCTGTGCTGGAACTTGAAAACAGCAGGACTGCCAGGACATTGCAATCCTCTGTTGCTGAACCAGAAACAATGGGCAAAGATATGTGCGAAAAATTGGATATATTACAGAAAAAAATGTATTGATCAAAATAAATTAATTGATTCTTTGACCTCTAACAATCAAGCCCTTGAAATTGAGCTTAAAAGTTCAAAGGAAAGGATTATTGCTTTGACAATTAGTGCAGGAAAAAATTGACAGAATGATTAGCATTGGTCGAAGAGATGGAGATAACGTGGCTTAGGTTTTGATTCAATCAACAAGTCTTCCGTTGTATCCGTCACGAAAATTTGTCAAACATCACTTTCTACTGGTATTCCAACCTCTCAAACAACTCAGAGATCCACACCCACATGTCACTATTGCGGAGCTCTTTGGACATATCCGACCAAATTGCAAACTGCTCCAACAAATTTCAGTAAGTGCAAAATCACCAAGGAGGGACAGGTAAGAATTCAACACAAGATTGCATATCTTGTAAAAGAGGTAAGTAGGTTGTCAAAACTCTCCCATTCGTTATCTTTACCAAATTCAACTCTAGTATGGAGGAGAAAGGACAAACAAAATTCCTTGCTGGCTCTCTCAAGTAATACACATCAAAACTAATGCCTCTGAAATCTTAGATGTGAAATGTTTTGTTGCTCTTTACTGCGCTTTCTGACTCTAAATCTAAATCTTGGTATTTTGACAGTGGGTGTTCGAGACACATGACCGGTGACAAATCATGCTTTCCGAAATCTCTACAGAATGTGTGAGTGGAATGGTCACTTTTGGAGATGGAAGAAAATCCAAGATTTTGGGAAAAGGAAAAATTATGCAATTGGCACACCTAGTCTAAACAATGTCTTGCTAGGTTGAAGATCTTCAAGCAAATCTCATCAGTGTAAGTAAACTTTGTGATGAAATAGGTGAGGTAAGTTTTACTAAAACCCAATGTATTGTCAATAATAAAGATGGATCAAATGTGATGATTGGAAAAAGATCTCTTGACAATTGCTATTGTTTTTTTACTAATGAAATTTCTCAAGTGTGTTTTAGGACAAGTGAGGATCATCTTGATCTATGGCATCAACGTTTGGGACATATGAATTTTCAAGACTTAATAAAATTGTCCAAATCTGAATCTGTAAGAGGATTGCCTAATCTTTCAGGTAGACGTGAGGGTGTTTGTGAAGGGTGCCAACTAGGGAAGCAAACCAAAAACCCTCACAAAACTACAAACTCTATCTCTACTTCTAAAAACTTTGGAACTGATGCACATGGATTTAGTTGGTCCAATTCAGGTTGCTAGCTTGGGAGGAAAGAATACATTCTTGTCTTAGTGGATGATTTCTCCCGTTTTACTTGGGTCATATTTTTGCATGAATAAGACAGAAGCCTTTAATTTCTTTTCATGTCTTGTACAAACTAATCATGAATGAAAAACATGAGACTAATTCTTGCATCATGAGACTTAGGACAGATCATGGAACGGAATTTGAAAATCAAGCTTTCTCTGATTTTTGTTCTGAAAAAGGAATAAAAACATGAATTTTCTGCTCCAATCACTCCCCAACAAAATGGGGTAGCTGAAAGAAAAATAGAGTCCTTCTTGACATGGCTCGTGTCTTGGTTAAAAAGTGCCAAATTGGCAGATTATTTTTGGGCTGAAGCCATTAGTACTGCATGTTATACATCTAATCGTGTGTTTTTCAGGCCACATACAAAGAGTACTCCGTATGAAATTTGGAAAGGGAAGAAACCAAATGTCAAGCACTTAAGGACTTTTGGTAGCAAATGCTACATCTACAAAGACAGGGAGTATCTTGGAAAATTTGATGCAAGAAGTGATGTTGGAATTTTTCTTGGTTACTCTATGAATAGTCGAGCATATAGGGTGTTTATAGTCGTACTAAAACTATAATGGAATCAGCTAATGTGGTTGTAAATGACGCCTCTATATTGCAGGTTTGCAACAAGTCATGAAGATACAGGTCTGGAAACTCACGAATCTGCTGGTGTTACTGAACCTGATTTCGAGGATTGTAACCAGCCCTTCAATCCTGTGATACGCAGACCTGGTGCTAAACAAGTTCAGAGGATCACTCTCCCTCTGATATTATAGGGAATGTTCATGATAAATTGAGAACGAGACAGCAAGTTTGTGATGAGGTAAACTAATTTGTGTTATGTATCCTTGATTGAACCTAAAGTGTCACGCATGCTCTTGCAGATAATGACTGGATATTAGCTATGCAAGATGAGTTGAAATCAATTCGAGAGGAATGACGTGTGGTATCTTGTTCCACGTCCCTAAAGACTCCAATGTCATTGGTACCAAGTGGATCTTTCGAAATAAGACAGATGAGAAAGGACAAATTATGCGCAACAAAGCTAGACTTGTTGCCAAGGTTATACTCAAGTTGAAGGTTTGGATTTGATGAGACTTTTGCTCCAGTTGCGCGTTTAGAATCTGTTCGTTTGTTGCTGTCCATTGCATGCCATCTTCGGTTCAAGCTCCATCAAATGGATGTCAAGAGTGCGTTTCTAAATGGCGTCTTACAAGAGGAAGTCTATGTGGAACAACCTGCAGGTTTTCAAGATCCTATTCATCCCAATCATGTCTATCGTCTGAAAAAGGCTCTCTATGGACTTAAAAAAGCTCCGAGAGCATGGTATGATCGACTGTCCACTCATCTTCTCCAAAAAGGGTACACACGTGGTAGCATTGATAAAACCCTCTTTGTCAAGCAAACCAAACATGATTTAATGGTGCTCAAGTTTATGTGGACGATATTGTTTTTGGATCTACGTCTGACATCCTTGTCAAAGAATTCCATGAGGTAATGCAAACCGAATTTGAGATGAGCATAGTTTGGTGAACTAAATTATTTTCTTGGTTTGCAGGTTCAACAATTCAATGGTGGAATTTCATCTCTCAAACAAAGTATGCTAAAAAATCTGGTGTCCAAATTTGGTCTAGAATCTGCCAAGCCCATTCGCAATCCTATGCAGTACAAGCACTAAGCTTTCCAAGGACTCCCATGGCAAAAGTGTAGACCAAAAATTATACAGAAGCATGATTGGTAGTTTGCTATATTTGACTGCTAGTAGACCAGACATCTCCTTCAGTGTTGGACTTTGTGCTCGTTTCCAATCCGATCCAAAGAATCACATCTACTTGCTGTGAAGAGAATTCTTCGCTATGTAAGTGGCACTACAAACTTTGGTGTATACTACTCATTTGACTCAAATGTTGAACTGCAGGTTATTCTGATGGCGGATTGGGCAGGCAATATTGATGATAGGAAGAGCACAACTGGTGGATGTTTTTACCATTGCAACAACCTTGTCTCCTGGTTTAGGCAAGAAGCAAAATTGCGTCTCCCTCTCCACTGCCGAGGCTGAGTACATAGCTGCTGGAAGCTGCTGCATACAGTTGTTATGGATGAAACAAATGCTCAATGACTATGGCATACGCAAGGTAAAAATGGTATCGTATTGTGATAATATGAGTGCTATTAATATCTCTAAAAATCCAGTTCAACACTCTCGCACAAAACACATTGATATTCGTCCACCATTTTATTCGTGAATTAGTGGAAGAGAATGTGCTCTCACTTGGAATTTATCACAACTGAAAAACAATTAGCTGATATCTTTACTAAGCCTCTAGACAATCTCCGGTTTGAAACCCTTAGACAGTCTTTAGGTATCTGTGCTCTAGATTAATTCGAAGCTTGTTACATGCCTAAGCCTCCTCCTTGCTGCGTCTTTTTAAATTATTGTCTGTTTTTTATAAATCTGTCCTGTTTGTGCAAGGATTGTTTGGTTGTATCCAACCTGTTGTTGTTTGAACGTATTGATGATCTTAGATTGGGCTCTAGCATTGCACTATCTTGAGAAAGCACACTCACAGCTTCCCCCAAAGGTTTCCTTGTCTTGGTGCGTGATAATTTTCAATCAAATGCTCTATCCATCGTTTTAAATTGCACATGCACACTCCTTTCTTTGAAGTGCCGTGACTATCTCCTTTCATGTCTTATCTGGCTAGAGATTGTCATACCACTGCTGTGCGTAAGCTCCTGATCTGTTTTCAAATTAACTTATTATATATTCACTTATAAAAAATAAAAAAAAAAATAAAAAAAGGTGGTAACTTCTCACTTGCTCAGTAACCGGGCCTCTTGTCTAACCAACGTCGAGGTTCGAGTCAACAGGCTGTGCTGGTTGCTCTCCTTCGCTTATCTTTGAAGCCTTCATGATTCGGATCAGTATTTCCCAGGGGTGCCTCATCACCCAGTTGCTTTGTGTCATCTGACCTGAGCACACTGATTGACATCCGCTACAGGGATCATGTCGAAAGCTAAATAAAGTGAGCCAACAAAATACCTTAAAGGAAAACAAATAATTCACATAAACTGATCATCTTATACTTACTTGCACTCGGTGACTATGTTATCTTCAGGGGGATCGGTCTTGGGGTGCTTTAGTCGTTGTGTTTCATTGAATGGAGTTCACTTAACACTGTATCTTGATGGTAGACTCATTTGGTGTTTGTTTATCTTTCCCTATGACTGTGGTATGCCTCTTTTTCCTCTGTGAATCTGTGTGACTCGTGTGGTGTTTTTGTTTTGTGTCCCTTGCAATGCTTTGCTTCACATTCGTTTCAGACTGCACTGGGTTTGCTGCCACCTTCTTTCTTGCTCACACGCTTGACATGTTTATAAATTGGACATTAATTATTTCTTGTAGGGAATTCTGGGTCAGCATCATTCGTGTATTTCCTCTTTTGCTTGTGTTGAGTGTTATGACTTGATTATGGTGCTTTGATTTTGTTCATGTTTGTCTTGGTTGCGTGTTATTTCTTCGGCTGTTTGTTTCAGATTTCTCCTTTGTTTGTTTTTTATTTTCTCTTTTCTGTTCGTTTTGTTCTTTTATTTAATTTTTTTTTCTCCAATCAAATTTAGAAATTAGAATTATAAACAATTAAAAAAAAAAAAATCAACCAAAAAAAAAAAAAAAACTTCAGAACCACACGGTGCGTTTTATGGTTTGTGTTTAAGCTGTGCAGCCTAGGTCTTCGTCCTCGTTTTCTTCTCGCACCAGCCGCCATTGGCTTCGAGGTCTCTTCTCTTCATCTCTTGCTCCCGACTCATCACCATGGTCACACCAGAAGTCGTCTGTGTTTCCTCCTCGCTGCCGCTGATCACGGTCCTTCTCGCTCCGTGCGCCGTCGTTCTGCTGCTTCTCCCTCTTCGGGAGCCACGTCGGCTGACTCTCCAATCCGGCCTTCTTCCTCTCGGCGCTCGCGCTCCAGCACTACCTCTCGTGTGTCTCCTCATCTACCGGTCTCTCATTTCGTTTCTCCTGCTTGCTCTCACAGATATACAAGCCGTGGTCTGTCATCGTCCCTTCTTAGTCGAAGAGGATTTCGATCTCTCCAGCTTTGGCCCCTCCTTTGTCGATTTTCTGATGCGACATCGTCTCTTGCCTTTGGTTCGTGGGTTGCCCTTGCCAAATTTTCAGATCGTTCGTGAGTTTTATGCAAATTTCCCCGATGTCTCTACTGCCTCTTTTGCTCTCTCTGGCCTGACTGTGCGTGTGCGGGGGATTGCGATTCCGCTCAGCTTTCACTTTATCTCGGCTGCTCTTGTCTGACTCCCATTCGCTCTGCAGTTCCTGTGAGCCGGTTCCAGATTTTCTTCCTCGTCGTCAGTTGGTGAATCGACTCTATGTCTCTCACCCCCTGAAGTGTTTGCCCATCCGAGCTCATCGTCTGGCATGATTGTCTCAGTGGACTCGTACTCTGTACATGCTTGTGCGAAACTATCTGAATCCCACCTCCCAGCATGGAAAAGTAAGTTGGAAGGCTGCTCATCTTCTTTCCAGCTCGTAATTGAGCAATCTGTCAGTGTGGAATTCTATGTTCGGGAAAGCTCATTGTCGCTGGTGCTGCGAATGCCTCTGTTTCGACATCCAGTCTTGTTCTTCCTCGAATTATTACTGCCTTAGCTGCTCATGCTGGTGTCCCTGCGCTGCCAACCGATGATCTTGGCTCATCTGACACCATCCGAGTCACAACCCAGGTCACTCTAAGCGCCGAAGTGATGCACACTGTACTTCGGGTGGCTTCTCCATTGATCAACAGGCTCTTTTGGATTCATTCTGATGCGGCTTCTCCACTTATAGTGAGGCTGTTGCTGTCCCTTGCTGGGCACTTTCAGCCCACTAGGTCCTCCTCGTCCTCCTCGGGCTCGTAGCATCTAAGGTCTGATCTGTTCTGCCTTTGTATACTTTGGATTTCCTAAACAAAAAGGGGGAGAATATTTGTGAGACTTAGGGGGAGTAACATGCTGGTTTTGTGTTACACATTTTGTGTTCCATATAAGACTAAGGAGGGGAGAGTAATAGTGAAACGTAGAAACCTGACCTTTAGGGGGAGATAATGTTTAGTTGTCTATGTGATCAGAACTTGTGGTATTTTGCTAAATCTTCTTTCCATTGAAATATTGCTGTTGAATTATATCAAGTTTTGGTTATTCGTTTTTCCTTGAATTATTGCTGTTGAATTATGTCAAGTTTTGGTTTTCTTATTTCCATTCTATTATGCTTCACTGGTAGTCTGTTTGAATGTGTGCAAGCCTATACAAGAACTGAATATCTGTTTGACAAAAGTAAACTAGGTTGTGTAGGTTTGCTTGTAATCATGGTTGACATGTAATCGAGTGTTTTGTCCAGGAAATGCCAAAGGGGGAGATTGTTAGTACGAAATTTTGTATTGGCATTTCCTAGATTTTAGCATAGGTTGAAAATTAGTTTTGTAACGAATTGTCACTGGAATGTGTGTTTGGCTCAATTCCTTTCAACCACGTTCTTCCGAGGCATGACCTGACCATATGAGAAACTTGACAACAGGTAATCATCACACACAATCATGCATTCAAAATAGATTTTACAGCTGAAGTTATTTTTATTATCATTATGAGTTAGGTTGATTTATTAGTTGTTTTCTACAGTGACGTGCATTTTGTATATCTCCTAAATACCTTGTTTTAGGAAAGAATTCTTTTCTCGTAAAAGCAGCTGATTGGTGTCTTCACTAACACCATATTGAATTAGGATTTGTATTCTTATTTTGGTCAAAAGCTATATGCAAAATTGGATAGCTTTTGGTAAGCTGACGTGTTGGCTTCTTTTGTAGAAACCTGGTTGAATCAGGTTTGCAAGTCCTAATTGAATAAGAAGTTTGGTCTATGAGGTTTTCTCTTCTCGGAGAGAAAACTGGTGTTGTTTAAAAAGAAGTGTCTTTTTTTCATAAGGTTGCTTTTGACGTTTCAATTTTAGAGCATATTGAATCTTTCTTGTGCAAAAGCTGCTGTGCTTATTTTCTTCAGTAAATCATCAAGTACTCTTTTGTTGCTTGGTGATTTATTGAATTCTTTCATCATTCATAATTGCATACATATGCATGTCGGTGACTCGTATGGTTGAGGGCACCAAAATCATTGTGACGTTTATCCTCCGGTGAGTTTGAAGCAATCGTGACCAGCATTGCGTTCAACGTAAGGAGCTTTGAAAATCATCCCGTGACAGAAGTTGAATTACACAGAAGTCGGTAAACTTTATCTAGATTGAGTCTAGGATAAATGTGTGAGTACCTCTTGTAATTTCAATTCTATAGTGGATTTGTTCTGGACTAAGGAGTCCCGTGGATTTTCCCCAGAGGTGGGGTTTTACCACGTAAAATAAACATTTGCGTATTCTTTTACTTTCAGCACTGCACATCTCAGGATTGATAACCCACATCAATCCTGCTTCGAAAGTCTATTGTTATTTATTGATAATAAATTTGAATAAGCCTATTCACCCCCCTCTAGGCTTTTCTTAGTTGTCCTACAGGTATTTTCAATTGGTATCAGAGCAGGTTGCTGGACATACTCAGCAAGATCTAACGTACCTTAGGATGGATCGTGCCGCGGGTTCTGTTGCACATCCCCCATACTTCGATGGTCACAATTATGGTGCTTGGAAGGCTAAGATGAAGTCGTTTCTCTGGGCCCTAGATGAACGTGTATGGTATACAGTAGTGCATGGATTTTCTGAACCCAGAAAGACGATCGGAAAAGGAGATGGTGAAACCACAGTTCTCAAAACTAGAGAGGAGTGGACCACTGCAGAAGCCACACATAGCACTAATAATCAAAAGGGGTTAAATGCTATATTTACTGCTGTTTCTTCTGATCAATTTGAATATATCTCTAGTTGTGATACTTCTAAGGAAGCTTGGGATATTTTGCAGGTCACTCATGAAGGAACAGATACTGTCAAGGGAGCCAAGCTTCAAATGCACACTTTACAGTTTGAGACAATCATGATGGATGAGAATGAAACCTTTTCTGAATTTTATGCTAAACTTTGTGTTATTGTGAATGCATGTTCAAATCTAGGTGAAAAAATTCCAGAAGATAGGGTGGTGAAAAAGATTTTAAGGTCCTTGCCTCAACGTTTTTCACCAAAGATCACAGCCATTGAAGAGATTCGTGACCTGAACACTCTGAAAGTTCGTGAACTCATAGGGTCCCTTCAAACCTATGAGATGAAACATTTAGCTCCTAAAAAGAATAAAAGCGTTGCTCTCAAAGCAGTTGATAAAGAAGATGGTGAACACCAATCTGAAGATTTCAATGGGGAGGAGTTTGCTTATCTGTCACGACAGTTCAAGAAGTTTTTCAAATATCAAAATTCCAGAAGTCACGACTCAAGAAATCACTCAGGTACAAATTCAAAAATTAAGCATGGTGATTATACTGATGGTAATTTTAACATGGCATATATTTACTTGAACAGACGTAAAAACAACAATAACCACGACCCTTTATATCACCACAGACGTTGAAAATGATTTTGACGGCTTGAACACAAAAAAAACGACGTGGTTAATATAGTACACGTCACAAAAGAACTAAAACCGACGTCGATTTGGTACATAAACGCATAAAAAAGAGACCTTTCGACTATAATAGACGACGGTTGTATTAAAACACAGACGTTTAAATAATTTTAAATGTCAAAAACAACTATAAAACCGACGTAAATAGTTTTATCAACGTCTCTAAATTAAATAAAACCGACGTGTCAAACTTAGAAACCGCCGTGGTTAATAAATACTACGTTCACTAAATGAAAAAACTGACGTCTTAAACATATAACATGGCATATATTTATTTGAACAGACGTAAAAACAACAATAACCACGACCCTTTAGATCACCACAGACGTTGAAAATGATTTTGACGGCTTGAACACAAAAACAACGACGTGGTTAATATAGTACACGTCACAAAAAAACTAAAACCGACGTCGATTTGGTACATAAACGCATAAAAAGAGACCTTTCGACTATAATAGACGACTGTAATAGACGACGGTTGAAATGAATTATAATTAACCGACGTGTTTTCTTTTTAAAATGGCGGTATTTATTGCATTTTTGCGTTGTCATTCCACGTCGGTTGTGAAAACCCGACGTTGGTTGTTTTTAAGACGTCTCGTTTTGCGATTTGTAACTTGACCGTCGTATTTTCAGCTTTAACCGATTTTTTTTAATTTTTGATTCGTTGTGCCCAAAGCTTGCAGAATGAAAATG
Organism: Prunus kanzakura; assembly: GCA_020521455.1. Lineage (NCBI taxonomy): Eukaryota > Viridiplantae > Streptophyta > Magnoliopsida > Rosales > Rosaceae > Prunus > Prunus kanzakura. The sequence continues at coordinate 12,736 of BPUM01001002.1, read as the reverse complement.
TGATCGGAATTAAAATGATATACAGAGCTATGAATTAATGTCATACAATTAACTGCATAACTAATGTCATACATTACAACAATCAATCAATCCATATATCTTCACACCCATCTCTAATGTTCTCACTCCCAAACTCACCCACTAGGTCATCAAATGTGTCAACATTTGGTATCCCTCTAGAAAATGGCTCACACTCAATTCTAATATCACCTAGCACATCATCACCAATAACATCATTATATTCTCTATTAGGCATTGATAACACTACCGACCAACCACGATGCATTGGGTCGTCAACATAAAATACTTGTTTGACTTGAGAAGCCATAACAAATTGGTCATTCCTATGTCCAATTTTACTCAGATCTACAAGGGTAAATCCAAGTTCGTCGACTACAAGGCCCGAAGTGTTATCTATCCAATCACACCTCAAGACTGGGATTCTAAACTTTTGGTAGTCAAGATCCCAAATTTCTTGAATAACCCCATAAAAACCCATATTGGAGACAATAGGGTTTTTATCCTTGGCACTAGCAACTTGCATAGTATGTGCAAGTAAATAAACTCCACTATTTTGGACAGTTCGCACATCATCTTGTGCCTTGGTGCTAAATTTGACACCATTAATAAGATAGCTCCTATATGATGGCACTACCATGCTTGGACCAGCTGCTAACCATCTCAAATTTTCTGATATGCCATTATAATCTTCCCCATTAAATTCACTTTGAACCTACAAATTAAACATATATATTAATTCAATCTAACATATATATAGAAAGAAAGAAAATTAAAATAATAAATTGAATATGTCATTCAATAACATATATACCTTAACACGTAGCCATTGAATGAAAGTGCTATTGTGCTTATCTTGTAGCCACTTTGTTCTCTTTCTAAATTTCGGATAAGTGGTCTTGATGTGGATCATATGTTCCCTACAATTGACACGAAAAAAACACGCATTACGGTCCCTTATATATAAGATAAATATAAGGAGTAATAATATTTAACATGGCTACATATATATGAAAAATTAAACTCATACGTACTCGATATAAGGTAGGACTTCCTCCGTATTCTCCAAGACATATAGATGTGCCTGGTTCAACAAGTCCATATCAACTAAGCCACTGTGCAACCTGATAATGGCTTTGAAACTCCCATATTCTGGCTTGAAGGCACTCCAACTGTACTAACATCAGATAAATGCTCGGTACAAAACTCTACAGCTTCTTCAGCTATATACCGCTCAGCAATGCAACCTTCGGGACGAGTACGATTCTGAACATACCCCTTTAGCACTTTCATATATCTTTCAAACGGATACATCCATCTAAAATATACTGGCCCACATAGACGAACTTCTCTGACAAGATGTACTACTAGATGAACCATGATATCAAAGAATGAAGGGGGAAAGTACTTCTCAAGCAAACATAAAGTAACTACTACATCTTCTTCCAACTTATCTAGCTTGGAAACATCTACCGTCTTTGCACATAAAGCATTGAAGAAGAAGCACAATCGAGTTATTGCATACCTTGCAGGCTTCTCCAAAACAGAACGAATTGCCACAGGGAGCAATTGTTGCATCAAGGTATGACAATCATGAGATTTAAGGCCAAGAAGTCTTGAATCTTTTAAAGATACAAGATTTTTTATATTTGAAGAATAACCTTCAGGAACCTTCATACCATAAAAAGAATTGCAAACCGCTCTCTTCTCTGCTCTTGACAAATTCCAAGGCCCTGGAGGCAAGCGAGTACGTCTTTCTCCATACTCGGGTTGCAAATCAATTTTTACCCCCATGTTCAATAAGTCTAACCGAGCAGCAATCCCATCTTTATTTTTTCCAGGGATCTCTAGCAATGTACCAATGATACTATCGCAAACATTCTTCTCAATGTGCATAACATCTAAGGCATGCCTCACAGGGAGGTATTTCCAATACTCGAGATCAAAGAATTTTGATTTCTTCTTCCAACAAACTCTATCACCATCATTCTCACCAACACTTCCCCCAATTTTCGAGCCCCATATGTAATTAATATCTTCAACCATATGCAGCACTTCTTCTCCTGTTAATGGCTCAGGGGGCATGCCATATTCAGGTTTCCCATTAAAAGCTGCACGTTGCCTCCTATATGGATGATTGATTGGTAACCACTTTCTATGCCCAATGTAACAAATTTTGTGGCCATTTTTCAACCTGTGACTAGGTGTATCATCGCCGCATATTGGACAAGCTTTATATCCTTTAACAACACAACCAGATAAGTTTCCATAAGCGGGAAAATCATTAATTGTCCACAGTAATGCAGCTCTGAGTGTAAAGTATTCTCCTATGTGGGCATCATACACTCCTCTAATCCCATCCCACAGAGATTTCAAATCATCAATCAAAGGCTCTAAGTAGACGTCTATATCATTTCCGGGCTGTTTAGGACCGGAAATCAGTATAGTCAACATCATGAACTTCCGCTTCATGCATAGCCATGGTGGGAGATTATATGTAACTAACATAACTGGCCAACAACTGTATCTGCTACTTAAAGAACTGTGGGGATTGAATCCATCAGATGAGAGAGCCAATCTCAAGTTTCTTGGCTCATTACCAAAGTCGGGCCATTTTTCATCAACAAGTTTCCAAGACGGGGAATCCGCTGGATGAGACATATAACCGTCAACTGATTTTCTTGCAGCATGCCAAGTCAAACTCTTAGCTGTCTTATGTGATTGAAACATCCTTTTAAACCTTGGAATTGGAGGAAAATACCACACCACCTTCGCTGCCACACCCTCTTTCAAGAACCCATCCTTGGTTTCCTTCCACCTTGAGATACCACAAGTAGGACAATTAGTTGCATTCTCATACTCCTTCCGATACAAAATGCAGTCATTGGAACATGCGTGGATTTTCTCATAACTCATCCCTAAAGCAGACAAAGTCTTTTTTGCCTCGTACATAGAGGAAGGTAGTGTATTTCCTTCTGGAAGAAATTCTCCTTGAAGTATCAATAATTCTGTAAAGCAAACATCACTCATCCCATGTTTTGCTTTCAAATTATATAACTTCACCAAAGCCGACAACTTCGTGTACTTACTGCAACCAGGGTACAAGGGTTCATCACCATCCCCAATCACATTGGCAAACTCATAAGGATCAGATCCAATATTGGCAAACTCATAAGGATCAGATCCAATATTGGCAAAATCATTATCATCCATCCCTAATTCTTCAGAAACATAACTAAACCTACTTTGCTCATCTTCTTCCACATTTCTACTAGCATTGGTAGTCCATTCCCAAGGTTCTCCGTGCCATCTCCAAATCTTATAGCTTTGGTCAATTCCATTAAAGTATAAGTGTTCCCTTATAATTCCAACCCCAAACAATCGAATATTCCCACATTTAACACATGGACAACGAATCTCAGTTGTATTTCCAAGATTTTGTAACGCAAAATTCAAAAATCCTTCCACCCCTAACTCATATGCCTTCGATCTTCTATCCGCATGCATCCATGACTTATCCATCTACACTCTATCAAATTCATATAAATATATATATATTAAAGTGGAAAGACCAGCAATGAAACACTACCTCATTCAAATAGCAGAGAACAAAATGAAAATTAAATATAAAACATGGAAAAGACGACGGTTTATAAAAATAATCGTCGTTTAATATACATTCCGACGACGGCATCTATAGTCACCGTCGTCATTAAGATACCCAAACCCAGAAATTTGAACGGTGTTCTGGTAGCCTAAAGACGACGTTTAATGGAGAAACAGTCGTCTTTAGGCTACCAGTTGCGGCTTAAAACGCAGACGACGGGAGTAAATGAACAACCGACGTATAATAAACATTTGGACGACGGTTTGATCCTTCAACCGTCGTCGTAGTTAAAAAAAAAACAGCTTAAATCTCCCATCCCCATTCCTTTTCCAAGAACCCATGGCCAAACAAACATAAAAGAACCCAAACAGAGAGCAATTATTACAAGATTGCAAACACCAAAACCCTAATATAGCTACCAACGAAAACATTTATGGATTTAAGAAGAGATTAGGGTTGTACTTACATGGATATTGAGAGAGAGCTGCGAGAATATAACAACTGCTTCAGAGAGAGCTTGGAGAATCTACGTACCCAATGCTTTGAGAGAGAGCTTGGAGAATCTACGTACCCAATGAGAGATCTTGGAAATCTACGTACCAAATGCTTTGAGAGAGATCTTGGAGAATCTACGTACCCAATGCTTTGAGAGAGAGCTGAGAGAATATAACAAAAGCTTGAGACAGAGCTGAGAGAATTAGGATTAAAGGGACTAGAGTTGTACTTACATGGATATTGAGAGAGAGCTTGGAGAACGAAAACTTTCAGACAAATTTATGTTGAAGAGAGAGAATGAACTATTTGAGGGTTAAAGGGAAATTCTGAAAATTTTAAGTCGCGGTCAAAAATTTTAAGTACCGCGTTTTTCAACCACGACGGTCAACACTTATAATGACGTCTAATAATTACTTACAACGGCGGTTATAATAAATTTCCGACGTTGTAAACACTAAAGACGTCGCTATTTTATAACTGACGTCGTCAACCGAATTCAATTAGTCTTTGTTAATGTAGTTGACCAAAAACAGCGGGAGAAAACCGGCGTCGTTTCAAAAAACCCTAAACCCTAAACCCTAAATTTTAAAATAATTTTTAAAAAATACACAAGTACGAGAAAAATGAACCGAAAATTGCTATGGATTCCTTACAACATTGCCTTCTACAATAGTAGGCTAAAATATGGATTTCATAATTTTGAATTTATGGGCACCAATGGATCACATAAACCTTAGGGTTATGTTATGTAAAGTATAAGGAGTACAATGCTTTGTCTCTAAATTTGTTTGAATTTTGTTATCATTTGAACTTTGAAAACTAAAATTACATTTTTCAGGCCTTAACGGGCAAGATATTGTCTCAATCAGTGCATAGAATTTGCCGGTATATTTTTCGGATTTTTTTTGAATATATTATTAATATTAGTAATTAAATACAATAAAAAAATATTTCCAAAATTATATTTTTTAAAGCTTTAGGATAGAGACAATATTCCAATGCTTGGTAGTTTTCAGTATAATTTTTGGATATAGTTATGAATTTAATATGGATTTAAATAAAATATAAAAGTCAATAACAATTAAATTAAAAATGACTTAGCCGACGTTGTATCCCTTTACAACGACTTTAAACATAAAAAACCGACGTTGAAACTATATTTAAGAATATACACAGGATGAATTAATTATAAACCGTCGTTGTTATAGTATTAAACGTCATTTTAGTGTATGTAACGGACGTTGTTTAAATATATAAAGGCGGATATTTAATAATATCCGCCTTTGTATAATATTACAACGTCGTTAAGGTTATACTAACCGACGTAGTATATGAATACAAATTCATTTATAAAGGATGAATTAATTATAAACCGTCGTTGTTATTAATATTAAACGTCATTTTAGTGTATATAACTGACGTTGTTTATATATATAAAGGCGAATATTTAAGAATATCCGCCTTTGTATAATATTACGACGTCGATAAGGTTATACTAACCGACGTAGTATATGAATTCATATTCTTTTATGCAGGATGAATTAATTATATACCGTCGTTGTTATGTCTATTACACGTCATTTTGTTGTATATAACTGACGTTTTTTATTTATACAAAGGCGGATATTTAGAAATATCCGCCTTTGTATATTATTTAGACGTCGATAAGGTTATACTAACGGACGTAGTATATGAGTACAAATTCATTTATACAGGATGAATTAATTATAAACCGTCGTTGTTTTGACTATTACACGTCGTTTTTAAGAATTACCGTCGATGTTATATTTCCATTTACTGCAAGACGACCATTGTGTACACGTATGAGACGTGTAAATTAGAATCAGACGTCGGTGTTTGGGAACTAAACAAATTTTAAAACAAAATTTAATTTTGTTGATTTTTGTTCTCTTGATTACAACAAAATATTTATGTACATTTTAAATAAACTAAATTAAACCTGAACATTGTTCATAAATATTTATCTACATCAATTATCCTTCGGTAATTGCTTGTTCACGAATTCTGCCCATTCATGCCTAACTTCGTCAATATCCTCTTGTTTATACTGAAGTTTATCTTTTTTCTTGTCAAACTGCAAAATAAACCAAAAAACCGACGTGTTATAAGGATACAAACGACGGTTAAACAAAAATATGACGTAGTAAAATAAAGAAAGTATATCTAAAATGTTGCGTTTTACCTTCTTCTCGAAATTTAGGTCTGGATCATGAATTATATCTCTCATGAATCGCATCACGTAATAGCCACACTCTACACTTGTTGGTTGTTCAGGAGTGCCGTGTAGATTTTTCCAAATGGCCTGCTGTTTACGTGAATTTTTGTTTATATGAATGTTAAACATTTTAATTGACCTGTTACAAGAAAACAAAGGGTGTTAATGACAAAACAAAAAATTTAAATACAAATAGTAACCGTCGTGGTAAATCAGTCAAAACGACGGAGTTTTTTAAACCAAGACGTTATATTTTGTTTAAAACGGCGGTAAAACCTAACCGTCGTTGTGTAACGTTATAACGTCGGTAAGAGTAAAAAACGTCGTATGACAAAAATTGAGCAGAAAAAATTAAAACGTTCAAACGACGTGGTAGTTAAATTAAAACGACGTTTTTAAGAAAATACTGACGTGGTAGTTAAATTAAAACGTCGGTAATATCTTCCCGTCGTTATATTATATAATAACGTCGGTATTAGTAAAAACCGTCGTTTATTTAAATACTTTATAGGAAAAATCATAAATCAGAAGAAATCAACTTACGTATTCACTATATTTTTCATTTCGTCGTCAACCATGCGTTTTGGCAGTGAATTCATGTAATAGGCAGTCTCTGTTAATGGTCTCACAATTACCATCACCCAATGACCCCTGCACATAATGATTCATATTAGAAAGAAAAATATTAGAAGCTCAGGAAAATACTTTAAATGGTACTAACCCTGGATTATAAGGGACCAAGAAAAATTGATTCCCATCTGCTGTATTAAGGCGGTTTGACAGGTTTTTTATTCGGTCTGATATTGATCCAGCTCCAGAGCTCACTAGCCCAGGGTCCACGAGGCCAACAAGGTTTACCATATTTGCCATTTTTAAATAGTCAAATAGGAACCTAAAATATGAAAGTCAATTAAATGAGATTTTAATTTAAAAGAAAGGAAAATGTCAAACAAAATGGGATTAGGGAGAATTACCTCATGTATACTGATATCACTGTGGTTCCTATCTCAACCATTGAACCAAACTGCAAAACATCCTCAGTGAAGAGGAAGGTATCATGCTCAATGCCAAACACTTCCTTGGGCATGTGAATTGTTAGAGCCTCGTTACCATTAGGCAACAACTTGGTCTGGAAATGTTGGCATAAGGCTAAAAGAGGAGGTGGCATATCTAGCTTTGAGAGATCCTGTTTAAAGAAATTAATAAAGAAATATAAGTTAGTTTGTGTGTGAACTAAAATAAACGACTCTAACTAAACAAAAAAACAGACGTGGTATATAATATAAACGACGGTTTATGTTAATACTGACGTTGTATTGAATTTATAACGTCGCTATTCTATAGAAAGGTCGTCTAATATAAATACAGTTAATGAAATCATGAAATGGACGACGGTTTATAAAAGCGTCGTGGTATTAACGAAACACGACGTGTCTTGTAAGAAACAGACGTATTTACCGTCGTTATTTTAAATTTTAACGTCGGCTATTAAAAGGAGCGACGTCTTTTTAAAATTTAAAAAGCAGAAATAAAATAGCAGAGATTTTACCGTGTCCTCTTTCTCTTTTGCAGCAGTATCAGCTTCAGGCTTCGGATCTTCTAATTCCAAAGCTAGGGGTCTGATATTAGTGGCCCCAGAGCAGCTTGCCTTATCAGACATTGGATTTTTTGGGCTTTGATCTTGAGGGGGTAAAATAATTGGAGGAATTGGAGTCCTTGGAGAAATTGGGGTTTGGAGCATCTGGCTGGGATCAAAATTAGGAACTAGTTGACGGATATATGCCAACAAAGTCTCCCTCTCTGCTCTGACTGCTTCCATTATAGTTTCCCTTGACTTCGCCTCAATCCTCAAGGTCTCTTCTCTGACTGCCTCCCTCACACTTTCCTTCAATTTGTCACCAAATTTCACTCTCTGCTGCTTCGGCAAATTGAAGAACTGAGTTGGGGTAACGCCAGCACCAGCTCCTCTGACTCTCCCACCATGCTCCGGGGTTCCCAAAGCCAGAGTCAAGATATCATTGCTCCCGGAGACAGTCAGAGTGCCTTCGGAGACTTGCTTTTGCAAATCATCCTAAAAGAGAGAAAGAGAGATTGTTAGAACCTGAGCAGGGTGTATGACAGATACATATACCGACGTTGTAAATTATAAACAACGACGGTTTTTATTAAATGACAGACGTGGTATTAATTTAAAACGTCTGTATATAAATACCGTCGTTGTTTATACTTTACAACGTCGGTATATAAAAATACGTCGTATATTCAAAATAAAACAGATTAAGACATAAATAAAAACCGTCGTAGTATTCAAAGTAAGACGACGGATTATTAAACAAACAGACGTAGATGTACAATTCCATACGGCTGCACAAAATTACCGTCGTTGTATAATCATTCTAACGTCTAGATAAGATAAAACCGTCGTAAGTTTTAATGAAGAAGTGAAAAAACTCGATTGAAATATGCATTCTTTTCCAGAAATTGTGCACCACAAAATTCAGTGAAATAGACAGAGAGAGGGAGAGTGTGTGCGTGAGTAAACTTAAAACAAAAATGCAGTTCATAGAATAATTTAATCCGTCGTATTAATTCTATCTAGACGTCTACTTTATTCAAAAACCGACGTCCTATTCACTTTTAAACGTCCGTAAATTAAGCCCGTCGTGGTGTTCACTTTATAACGTCGCTTATGTAAATATAAACGACGTCTATACCAAAATAAAACACTCTGTTTTTCAAATTTAGAACAGAGTTAGTGAGACTTACGATTAGTTTTGCCTTCTCTGCAGCCTTTGGATCAGGGATGTTTCCTGATTTATCTTCTCTTGCTTTCTTCCACAGAACAGCTCGATCGATTTCTTGACCTTCGGGCATGGTTTCTACCAATTGGTCCGTCAAACCAACATACCCTTTTCTAGACAACCTATGGTTGTACTCCAATTTCTCCTCCTCTCCTTCTGCTCAGCATGCTTAGCTTCAAAATCTGGGGTTAACCTTGAAGCTACGAAGGCATCCCATTGCGATTTCTCTATGAACTTATAAAGCAATGGGATTTCTTTTAATTTCTCCTTGTCATGTGCGAATGGAAGGATATATTGCTTAGTTATGTTATACTTGAAATCCTTCCATTTTTTGGCGGCAGACTGCAAGACCAAGTTCTTGTAACTATCCCCAATAACATAGGACATTTGAACAGCTTCCCAAATCTGCTCCTTCACGTCCTTGGGTAATTGTTTCCATTTCTTGTCCACAAGAGGGACTCTGGTGCGTGCCAAAACACCAATGTAAGACTGCATCTCAACAGCAGCCTCGCCATGTGGTTTGCCATCTTTATTGAACTCAACCACAGGCTTAACCTTCTCAATTTTCCTCTTCACAACACGGCTCATTGTGCTGATACCGCGGCCAGATTTTGGCTCCTCAACAAATGTGGCTGTGCTCGAGTCTTTCTCTGAGGTTGAGGAATATCTCATCCTCTTCGAGGGTTTGCTTTGAGTTGATTTTTCAAGTTCCACTGAACCTGTTTTGGGTTCATCCCCTTGTGCCATTGAACCTGCTGTGGCCTTTGACGCTTCAGCTTCCTTCTTTTGAGATTTCGAAACCATTTTTGATTAATCTGCCAGAAAAACAACGTCGGTTATTAAAAATAAACGACGTAATAATACAAAACAACGACGGTAACACTAAAAAAGTGACGTCCTATTAAACGATCTCTTAGATCATGAATTAAAATAAGACGACGGTTTTTTATATTCCATGACGTAAATGTGCATAAACTACGTCGGTTATTAACAATAACCGACGTGGTTTAAAATTACAAAACGAGTGTTCTTCTCACACTAGACGACGGTTTTATCTTGTTTCCGACGTATTAATTGTCACACCATGACGGTTTTTAGCCACCGTCGTGCAGTTTGCATTACGGCCGTCGTGGTGTGTCCATTCCATCGTCGAAAACAAGACAGAACTGTCGTCTCTTGGCGTCGTGAGAGTATCTACTTATGTATTTAATCAAAACCAGTGAAAGATTTCTTCAATTTGACAGAATCTTGTTTCCAGACAACTACGGCATGCAAATGAAAAGTAAAAAAAGGGAAGAGAGTGAGAAAAAACCTTGAATAACACCGGCGTGCAAAGAAATGTTTCCTTCCGACGAAGACGAAGACCAAAATGGTGATTTGGACGATGAAGACGATGATTCAGACGATGATGCTAGGTAGGTCAGGTGACGAAAATGGTGATTTGGGAAATGAGAGGGAAACTACGATACTTTATCGGGAAGTGAAAACCGTAAAATATTAGGTCAGGTGACGAAAAGTTTATATATTTTCCCAGAGTTCAATACAACGACGTTGTTATTAAAAAACCGCCGTATTATTTAGTTATAACGACGGTAGATAATTCATAAATGACGTGGTTATCACAACAGCCGAAAGACTTTTGGAATTCCGATGTGGTTATGACGGCGCTTTTTTTCTCTAAACTGACGTTGTACTTGTAATTTCAACGACTGTGTATTTTAATAAACCGACGTGGTTACTTTGCGGTTCTGAAAACGACGTCGTTCTCTTTTTAATACGCGCCAAATGACTTTTGGATTTCCGACGTGGTTATGACGGCGCTTTGTTTCTCTAAACTGACGTTGTACTTATAAATTCAACGACTGTGTATTTTAATAAACCGACGTGGTTACTTTGGTTCTGTTCTTTTTTAATACTCGCCAAATGACTTTTGGATTTCCGATGTAGTTATCTTTTTAATACGCGCGAAATGACTTTTGGATTTCCGATGTAGTTATATCTAAACTGACGTTGATTAGTCAAATATGACGTCGCTATGTATATTAGAACTGACGTGGATATTTACTCCATTTTGTTTAAATAGGATTTTTTTACGCGTTTTTTAACTCTCAGTTTTCAATTAGGGTTGCAGAATGATTCCTCACAAGAAATTGTCTTTCTGAAAGCAAATGGGTTTGCAGAATGATTCCTCACAAGACCAAGCATGGGTTTGCTACATCCTCCTGTGTAGCAAGGGTGAAACCAGCTTGAGAACCCGCGTGGGTGTTCCTGATGCTCGCAGAGACGGACTCAGGTGGTGGCTGTAGCTGGGAGTGGGCTTGAGGTTCAGAATGAGTAGGTGGTGTCTATTCATTCTGAACCTCAAGCCCACTCCCAGCTTCACCCCAAAGGCACAACCCACAACAGGTTCTAAGGCTGGTTCCACCTTGCTACACAGGAGTTTTGAAGTTGATCACTGTGGAAAAGGGGACTACAATGTAACCAGGAATCGAGGAGTGAGGGTTCACACTTTGTTGATTTTGATTTTGATTTTCAGGAATCGAGGCTGTGCAGGAGCTTGAGAACAAGAGGAAGGAGAGGGCCCAGCTTGCATATGAGAGGAAGAAACAGTTGAACATATATTTGCCACGATGTATTTGCCAAATTTGTGTTCATATATTGTGTAAATATTTAACACGAAGAGATTTGCATTTTAAGATGAAAATGTTGTTGAGGATTGAGAATTAAATTTTGTTTTGTGTTAAGAAAGATATTACCAAAATAAAAGAAAAATTAATTAATTTTAAAAAGCTATAAACATAAGACGGCGGTTTACAGAGAGGGCAGACGTATAAATTGAAAAAATACGACGGTAATTTGAACTTAGACGTGGTAAATAAAAACGACAGTAGTGTTGTAGGTACCGTCGTAGTATACTCCAAAATAATAAGTCGGCGGTTTACAGAGAATGCACCGTCGTAGTATACAGACGTTGATTCCACTATATTATACGACGTGGATTAAGAACAGTTGGTCGTGTTTAGTTAGGAGTTAACACGGCAGGTTTTTTGGTGTACTGTCGTCTTTATTTTCTACGTCAGTGTATTCATACCTGCTGTCGTTGTTTTTTGGTCAGATTTTAACACTGAAGAAATCCTTTTTTAAAAACGACGGTTTTTTATTTGTACGCGTCGTCTTTTAAAAATATTGAACAGTAAATCACTTATCCACGACGGTTTTTTTTTATACCGTCGTCGATTTAAATACAACGACGGTTTTATGTTATGCCGTCGTCTTTTTCTGGTCGTCTTTTTCCATTTTTGTAGTAGTGATGACATAACTTAAAGGTGTTTATTAGGACTCTCAATAAAATCATGGAGACAAATGAATGTATAACAAGGAATCTCTACTCTCAGTAAAGAGAGAATACTCCAAGGATATGATTGATCAAATCCCTGCTCACAGTCATGGATAAGATTTGAAAGAAGAAGTCTTCAAATCTTACCGGGATAATCATATAAAGGAATAAATCACATTAGGATATTTGACATTTGATTCCAATATCTAATAATGTTAATAAGAAGTATAGTACAACAGAAG